>JNHV02000135.1:0-34955 GCA_001691785.3 Amanita brunnescens Koide BX004 | reverse complement strand
TCGTCGTCCGTTTCCGTCAAGGGACAGGAGGACAGGTAAACCCCCTCCCACCTCATCCGCCATCTGTTTCACGTCCATTCAGCGCAGTACATGCCTGGCCCGGCCAGTGCCCAGGGTGAATGCCAGTACGACTCAGCCTCAACCAGGACAAGCCGTCTTCCGCAATTTACATCGACGGATCCAAATGGAGCCCTCAATACCAGCGCTGCTAGCTCAGCCTCGACCAGCATCTCCAACTTCCCCCAAAGTCTCCCAGACCTCCTAGAGCCTCCAAGTCCAGTGCTCAGCAGTAGCTCTGGTCTTCCGAAGGTCGCCGCCGGCAACCAACTCGACGGGCACAGCTCCTCGTCGGATGCACAGGACCACGCGTAAAATCCAGACTAGCCATTATCAACACAGGGTCATCATGTCAACGCGCAGGCACTCAACAAACTAACGCTGATGACTCGGCTGGCGTCGCCTGCACTGTCGAGTAGAGTTGTATCTTCTCCTGTATCTTCGCCATCTTCGCCCTCCTCGTCTGGCCGATCACGCAACCGTGCTTCGCTTCCTTCGCTTGTAGAACGTCCTCTGTCAGGGTCTGAGACCGAACGAGAGTCCTCTTCAGCAATCCACGCGTACCATCCCAACTCACAGCTGGGAGAGTTGCATTTTGCGAGCGGCAAAATCCGTGCAAAACACATTTTTCGATGTTTAAATTTAGCTGCTCATTTGGCAAGTGGCAAAACTTAAGTTTTCGATAAGGATTTTGCACATAGTGAAGTGCAGTAGAATTTATACATTTTCTTCCATGTAAAACATAAGATTTTGCACTGCATATTTCCGCATGTAAAATGCATGTATCATTCTAAATCACACCATGTGATAAACTTATAATTTTGCCCTTCATTTTGCAGTCAACATTTACCATTATGCTATATGTGAAATATGATAAAGGGATTTTACATGATGTAAAACAGATGTGAGTTTTTTTATTCTACAGTGTGTAATACCAGTGGCAAAATGGATCACGCACAGCAGCGTGCTAGCGTCCAGTAGCGTCTGGCAAGTGCACGATCTGTGCCTACTCAGCGTTTATGCAGTGACACTGGACCACAGCGGGTCATCTGCTAGACTGGAAAAATGAATGAGGCAGCTCACCTGTGGCTTGCGTTGGCACAATAATTGGGTACTCTGGCAAAATTTGGCTGGCAGGCGATGCAGCGTGCGCTGAGAGAGATACCAAATGTCACATCACACATGTCACGGTACATGTATGTCAAGGATTCCTCTAGCTCTGCGATCTGCAACGAAGCATCTTGCCCTCATATTCTGTCACTTCTTCGAGGAAGATGCATTAAGCATAACTCTTCAAGCTCAAAGATTCCTCCAACCCTGAAACTCGCCGCTGAACCAATTTGTCAGCCTTCACCATATGCTCCTATCATTCTTCATATTTCAGTATTTATTCCGCTGGACCGGAGAAGGAACTTACACACTGGAGGGTAGCTTAGAGAACCGGGACATTAGCCAGATCGCAAAGAGCTGGCTCAGATTCATCGGGCGGGGCAAGATTGATGGGACAGAGCTTGCAAACGCGGCGGAAGCAAGCCAGGTTGGGGAGTTGAAATCACTTTCGCTCGCATTTGGCCCAAGTCCGTCCGAGCAATCGCACTTGCTGATTGTTGAGTAGCTAGCGTAGGGTTGGTCAGATGTGTTGAGCGCGTACAAGTCCGGGCCTGGGGGAGCTTTGAACTTGAAGGCGGCAGGGGGTCAGGTGTACGGAAGCAGCAATGCAGGCGTACAGGTCGCAAAGGCGTGCAACAAGCCATAGGAACCCACTGACTTGTCTTGCTGTTTGTCGTTATCAATCACTGCCCTGCATCTGGCTCGAAGAACATTCCAAGGCCCACTTGAAGAACGTTAACAACCCTATGGCGCTCAGTTAGTGGAAAGCTCCATTCATGATAGCGCAAGATTGGTAGCTTACGGAGGGCGGCATGCGCTGTGTATCTCGGGTTAGTTAATTCATTGATGAATCAAGGCACAACCACCTGCGTGAATAACGACGCAAAATGGAGCTGGCTGTAATGTCTGACCCATACTTAGCCCAAAGGCGAAAAACAAGTTTCAAGACGCAACGTCTCTGCAAACCTCTTGCCCTGCAGCTTCTGGCTCTTCTCGATCTCATCGCATTCGTACTGTAAATGCCAAAACAGTCGAGTCCATTGCATCGATTGGAGGAAAAGAAAAAGAAAGAGATGCACGTCCTGGACTATCAGATGCTCCACATCACTATTGCCAACTGCTCTAATCACCCCACTCATTGCTTCGGGGACACATTGAAAGGGTATACTTTCAATAACTCCTTCTTGAGAACTAGCTGTTTTCGTTGCTGGAAGCAGCACAGCATGAACGCTAATACATCCTCCAATTTTTACTTGCAGGTTTTGAAGAGAGCGAAGCTTTCCATAAAAATGAGCCAAGGAACTACTAGAGAGATGAAGAACATACATCATTAGCTGCTATTGGACGAGTGTCCACTGATTTGATGCCTTTGGGCTTGACTTGGACACACAAGAGGATTCGAAGAGATCAAGGAGGAAACATCATCTATTGACAAGTTGATACATGTGAGAAAATAAAGGGAAACTTGTACAGGCTCCTACATTGTCGCGTACAACACTGAATTCATTTTTGACGGGGTGCTTGGAGCATTAGACATTGCAAGTGGCCGGGGAATGCACAGGCGAGTTCTTGAGTGGTCTCTTGGTCCAGACAATCCTCAGCGAAAGCGGAGTGTTTACCTTCGGTGCAGATTTGTTCATTCTAGGGCGGGTCAGAGAGCAGCAACCTTATTCGGCGGGCAGGCGATGCAGCGTGTGCTGCGGCGCTGCAGCCTGAGCTGGCAAATGTCACGTCTTGTGTCACACATCACTGCAATTCACCCAGCCGCTACTAACATATTTCCAGTATTTCCAGTATGTACGAGTCCTAGTACTACAGAACTAGCTACTTGTAGTGTTGCTAGAAAACCTGATCTCCTGTACGTAAATTTGTCAGATCATTGCTACAGTGACGAACTCAAGCAGAGACTTACACGTGAAAGCGAAATAGCAAACATCAGTTCATTGTTTTGTTGCATTGTATGCAGTTCAGCAAAATGGGAGAATATTTGAGTTGACCGGATTGCGAAAAGTTGGCTGAGATTAACACCCCAGATGCTTGTTTGGAATACGGGGTAATCACGGAACGGGTTGTAAGTTTGCAGCGGTGGCTCTAGGTGGTACTGGACTAGCATAACAATCTCCTGCTCTACTTGAAGTATATCCACAATTTTCGCCGGATAGGGAAACTCGTTCCCTTCCCGTTTCACAAGAATGTTGGCGTTGCCTGCATGTTTTGATTGTTTAGAATACGTGACACCTGCAATTGTGGTTTGAGTGAGATACGCGGCATGGACTGGGACGTGGAAGTTTAAATCCCGCTTCAGCAGAGACAAGGTGCTCTGAGGTAGTTCTTTTGTGTGCCGGCGACGGTTTTCTGCATTTTCATGGCCCCCTAGCTGGTCGCTGAATTCATCAACATCATCTTGTTGGCTCACTGCCTCTAACTGCCTGATATCTGTCACAAGAGTTCCTCGTGGTTGAGGATCCAAGAACTTCTGAAGTATCGTTCTGCAATGCTTGAGAGCATCAGAGTTCTCGACCCTTCCTAGCACGCCCCTAAAATTTGCAGCCCGAACATATGATTTGGCAATGGTCTCTTCAAATTCACCTTCCGTGTTTAAGATAGCTAGTATATGTTGCAAAAAAAGGCTTACATACCTTTCTTCCCATTATTTGGTATTCGTTGAACTATTCCAATCAGTCTCTCAAATGGAAACGTCCACCAGGAATGCATAGGGCCATACTGAAGAATGTATTCATGGAGATGCAGCGCTAGATGATGATTTGGACGGAGTCCTAGGTCAGGAAAGAGCTTTTGACTCCCTCAACATAGTTGCGCATGTATTGTGCATACATTTCTGCATGCTTCTGTGATGCGACGTGGGAACAAGCAACGATGATAGCCAATAAGAGGGAAAAAGTAACATCAAGCAGCTGCTTATGCCCTTCATCTGGCACGCTCCAGAGAATTGCCATAGCCGCAGGAAGGTGAATTGTTCCTAGTGTCCGCCATTGATCAGCTTTTACCTTACCAGAGCCCGTGGACCCGAACTCAGCCGGCACTGAGCTCACCCATGACGGCACAGTGAGTCATTTGGCGAGCATCCAGGTTGCTTCCCGGTCGTCTTGCGTTATGATATAGCCAGCTGCAAATGTTCGCTCTACTGGGTCAGGGAGCCTTTTTCTCTAAAATTTGGAGTTAGTACTCGATAATGAAGCGTGTTCGGGAATGCATACCGAACTGATCAAGATGTCTATGAAATCTTTCTTGCGTAATTTTGTAACTTCAATTGATGGCGAAACGAGTTTGAGGTCTTTGCAAACAAAGGAGAGCGACCAAACATGACATGTCATAAACCGAGACTGCCAAAGCTGCCTATTTGTCTCCAATTCATTTGCAATTGGAGACTCTAGATACTTCAAGATCTTCTTAAAGCTTTTCTTTTCCTCTTCTTTAAACGCCTTCCACTCATTGGAGAAGTTAAATGAATTCGTAGGCTTCACTGTCTTCTTTTTGGCAGGTGGGCGATAGCCGAGGAGATCGCAGAAGTGAAAATTGATGAGCCCAAGGAACAAATTATGCATAGCGTCCACAACGACAAATCGCGATGGGTCAAAGTATGGAAGGCGCAGTAACTCTGACCATCGCAAGCCGCTTTCATTGAGTACCGCTGTTGCAGTTTTTGCATTCAGTGCATTTCGCCATCTCTCAGCGTATTCGTGACTGTCTGCGTTGCCCCTTCTGAGCCATGAGCGGTAATCTGTTGTGCCGTATCCGTCCCTTTTTTGTGTGCAGTAACAGAGTGAGCAAAAGAATTCATGGGAGTGCGAAGCAAAACCCGCTACTTTCCTGGATGCAGGAAGGTCGCAGACAACTGCAGTGAGGGCACAAAAGACTGTTCGCCCATGGCGAAACTCATGGGTTCGGGAGAAGTGCATGCCTGGGGACCAGAATTCGAGAAGGTCATCAACAAGTGGGCGGATGTAATTATTTATGCAAGCAGTAGGAGGCTCTGCAGGACCAGGGATTATTCCAGCCAGGTACATATTCTCTGGCTGATATCGCAAATCCGGGGGAAGGTTTAGGCATACCATCGCTGCAATGCCACATGAAACAGACTTCCCAGCAGCTTTGTTCCCATTTGGGTTGAAAAAATCGACATTTAGACTGAAAACGTACTTGCTAGCGGCGGTATTGGCACCAAATCGTTCGCCATCAGCCCCAGTGAAGTTCTGGAGCATATTCCCATCGAATATATCGCGCATTTCCTGCTGATTATCTTTGATGTGGTTTTTCCATGCCTTATCCATCCTCTCCTCGAACCCGGGACGCGAAAGTAGATTTGCCAGCCAGTCTTTGAAATCAAAGTATACGAAGGATTTGATGGGTACACTGATTGTGTGGTTCCCAGCCTTTTTGAAGCGAAGAAGTGGCTCATCACAGACCTCCCCTGGAAAAGGCGAGTGGTTACAGCGAGTTGGATACTGTGGGATTGGGCTGTCAGGAAGGAAAGTCGGTTTGTGCGACCGATGGCACTTTGGGTCAGGGCAGATGGCGTAGACGGTATGTTTCCCATCCAGATTGAAATGATCTGCGGGTATGCGGACATCCGAGACGAAATCAGATACCAGTTTTTGATTGTGTTGGGATAGATGGTTCGAAACACTGCCATGCAGAGCAGCGACGTGACAGACATAGGAAAGTGTGGACAGAATGAAATTACACCCTCTTCTTCTGATGTGGAAGACCACGTAGCAGGCGACCGCAAGAAAATACGATATTTGCAAAACAGGGTCCACGTTTGGCAAGATTGGCTTGAAAAAATGATCTGCCAATCGCAAAATTATTATGATTGATATCAGCGAATTGGAGATCATACCAGACGGATAGATAGATAGATTCGTAGCGTTGACCAATTCGTTGCGGTGGGCTTGTTTCATGGCTTTGCAGCTATCGAGATGATTGCAAAGGGTGGCGTATGCATCGTTTAGTTTGTGTCTGATTGAGTCCCGGAAATGGATAACGGTGCTCTTTTTGAAATCCTTGATGACAGCTTGTTGCAAATCGTCGTCTAGTTGCCGTATTCTTGCTAAAAGACCCTTAATCCAGGCACTAGACTTTGCTATACTTTTGTCGTCTTTAATAGACACCAATTGGGTGATGTCCTTTCTAACGACGTCAACAGTAGCATCAATTTCGTTGAGGCGCTGAAAGACTCCCTCAGCATTCGTGAGCTGGCGATTAGTGCGCACGCTCTCGTCGCTGCAATAGTCCGGGTTGTGTCTTGAAGGTGCTGCTTCCCCATGCCACATGCGATTCCCTGACAAAGCCTGGGTCTCGAATGACTTGGAGTCATCCGATAGAGCGAGAGATGCGAAATATGTCGCAATCCTCTCTTCTTGATCATTAACGGCTTGTTGTTATGCCTCATATACTCTTTGAGACTGATCTGTATGAGCGTGATTCTTCAGGGTTCGCGGGTCGACGGAGCGCCCGCCCTGTGCACCACACCCTGCCGCAGCACAGTAGCAGATAGGCATGCCTTGGAATGAATATCTAGGGAGGATATGCGTGTTCTGCCTGTTTGATCGATTTTTACACTCACTTAGTGCTAGAGAGTTGTGGCCCAGAGGACTTGCAGCTGTTCCACAAAGCGGCCGATGCCGTAATGGTGCCGTCGACGCTTTGGCTTCGCATCAGTTATGTCGCATGGTGTCCACAAGGGACTTCGATTCTGATGGAGACATTTGGAACCCCGAAAGAGCGTTTGATTAAAGGGCGCCAGGGGGCACCAGGGCATTCATTGACCACCACACCGGTCCTGAGTTGCTGAGATTGTGCCAATGTTGATTGACCGCATGAGGGCAGTCAGGGGCAGCTCTGGGCCGACATAGGTCGCTGGGCCATTTTATCATCGTCATACAATGTATGCTAATCGAATTCGTGCCAGGTTTTGTTTCTCATTCACAAACAGCCTCAAGACGTACGTATGGCATTCAAGAGCCAATGAATGCTGCGCGATGGGGCTGGACTTGAGGGTTATCCCATTAACAGTCTTCAAGTGGCAAAGCAAGCAAGTTAACTACACGCATGTATTTAAACTATTGAATTAGAAACTATTGGCTATCTACTAAGCTGATTAGTTCTTGGTAACTGGAAAGAGCATGTTCCTGTCAGTGAAGCAGGTGAGGGCTAAACGGTTGCCCCACTGAATCTTAGAGCTGAAGTGAGCAATGAAATTGGCTTGGAACGCTATTGCATCCCCTGGCCTCACAGCCACTCTGATGCCTTCCTGGGGGATGCAAAGGTCGCCGCCTTCCCAGTCTCCTAGCGGGATAACCCACGTCAACCCGCCGTCGTTTCTGTCCGCATGGAGGACGTTGCTGATGCCGTTTGTCACAGCGACGGTGGTAAACGCCCCCAGAAAGTCTAGCTCTGGGAGGCCCTCAATCACTTTTGAATTTCCCTTGCAGCCCACTCGTCGCTTGCATACTTTTGCAAAAGCGACCGAATTTTTGGGGCTACTTTGTCCTTCACAAGGCGTAAGAAATCCTTGCATTTCTCTTGCTGCTGCTTGTTACTGCAGCACTTGGTGTCTTTAGTGACGTATGGCTCAGCGCTGTACTGCCTCCAGAAGCCTAGGTGGTAGGACTTAGAGCTGGTCGACCTTGAACTAGAGTTGCTCTCCGTGTTGTGGGCCTTGGGCTCCGTCAAGCTAAAGTCAGTCCAACGCCTGAGCAGATCCATGCGAGTTCCTGGGCTTAAAACGTTTTCAAATTTGTGGACGAGAAAAGCCGGTTTGATCCCGCAAAGAATGGGAAGCTGGGAGACGTCTAGAAGAAAGCCTCTTTCCTTATTGGAATCGAAAGCAAGGGGAGGACAGGGGATGTGGCATTTCCCTACCTCCCTCAGGTACCCTTCCTCATCCTGGTTGAATTTGAGGAGCTTGCTTCACATGGCATCCCGATTGTTCTGGCATTTGAGAAGCTCGCCAGGGCATGCCGTGATCAAAAACGTAACTGCAGAAAAGTTATATCAGTAGGTTTGAAGACGTCGCAGCAAACGGACCCCAATTCTCTTCTGCTTTTAGCCTTGACTCTTCAATTTGGCCCGCCCTTGCAGCTTTCTTAGCCTCCACTGAGGCTTGGCTTCTTCGACCTTGCTTACGGCCTGGTCTTGTCACTAACGCACTTTTCCTAGCAATGCAATGCTCACCTGTCTTCAAGCTGTTCTTTGATACTGCGCTTTCACCCCAGAAATCTTTGTCAGTCAGCTGGGTCATCTGTTTCTTGTACGCCCTCTGACGGCCTTTAATGCTGTAACTCAGCCTGCTTATTAACTGAAAAGGAAATCATGAATACTGCTCTTTTTATGCTTTTTGAAGGCCTTCTCTGCGTTCCCGTTGGTTTGCATACTGAGGTGCTGTGCGTGGGAACTGTGTGACTGTTGCGGGTATCCCGTAACACGTAAGTTCATCACCCATCACCTGCCCACTGTGACTGTGCGGGCGAGTCCGCACGTTGGCAGGTCGATGTCTCAGAAGGTTTGAAGCACAGCAGTCCATCCGGTCTAAACTTGTTGGGACGACGAGGACTGCCAATAGATACTTCGTCAAGTGCTCCCAGCCTGACAGAGCATCCGGCATCTATGCAGTGTGGGTGACGAGTGCTGACTAGACGGGGCAAGCTGGGTCTTCAGGGGGTCAGTTGCTGTTCTTTCCGCTTGAAGCGCTTCTGACATTCGCTGTTAATCTCGCTTTTAGATGAGTCGCCACCTCAGCTGATCTTTTCCTCACACGCTTCCTCCCAAGCCGCAGTCCCGTCCCTACTGCATGTACGAGTGATGTGTAAAGGACCAAGCCCTGACAAAACATCTTGACACAGCCTTTTGCCAGGTTCGCAATCTTTCGAGTCCTGATCCACGCTGCGAGGCGTATCGTGCCACGAGCCACGAGGCACTTGGCATGCAGCAATAGGCGAGTGCCTTTTTCCTCACCGCATATGTACTCGGTATTCATGAGAGCATGACACCGAGTGTCGGAACTGGCGACCACTCCGTGTTGTCCCGTTGTTTTGGACGCTCATTTTCTTGGACGCACCAACTACGTAAGCACATTTCGCTCTAAAGGTACGACGTTGCGAGCACTCAGAAATAGATTTGGAATTGAATCAACGTCACACCGCTCGATCTTCAAACTCACAAACCTGAGCTGCAGGGTTAACGTATTGAGTCCTTTGGTCCCATCGGTGCTCCATGGGCAGACGATGAGGAAAGTAGGCGTCGCTTCCAGTTGGACGCTGATAAGCCTGAGCGCTCATTCCCGTGGCATTGACACTGGGTTCATACGGCCTAAAGAACGAAAGTCTAGATCTTAGTAACTCTACCCCGTTACATTAACTCATATACGAACTCTGCGATGCCGCTTGCTCCTTCTGTTCACTCACCAGTGCGCGAAGCATCTGCGGATTCTTGATCCACTTCAGTGCTCAGCGACAGCTGTCGCAGCTGCATCTGCAGTAACTGGCGAAGAGCCGCCGACTCTGCCTCGTCCTTCCTGCTGATTGTCAAAGTGGGTGCATGCGCATCATGTTGCGCAACGTTCCCGTTGGCCGCTGCAGTCGGCATGATTCCAGCATGCTCCGCAGCTCTTACATGCGCTGCATTGTTGGCTTCCATCCGGGGATAAGACTTGTGAATAGCGCCTCCCTCCGTAGAATGGGCGCCGTCTTTTCTGAGATCGCGCAGCAGTTGCAAGAGCATCTCTTCCCCAAAGTCTCCTAGCCCTTCTGTCGCGACTGCTGGGGACCTAGCCCAAGGGTTTCTATTTGTGGCAGTGACATGGTTGCGAAGTAGTCTGCTTGTTGTTGATAGCGCCGTCTGATATAGTTGCTGCGTAAATAACAATTTACCCAACTTGAAGTAGCTTCGCACCGCATCGATTAACTTCCCCCAAGAATCACAGGTGGCCCAGAGTGTGATGACGACCATCAAGATGTTGATCGCCATTGAGAGGTTGAGTTTGAACCGGTCAGTGCCCCGGCTCTGGCTCCCATCCTTCCAAGATGTTGAGGTCTTTTTGCAAAACAAGAGAAATTTTCGTACCAGTTTTACCCAAATACAGATATCGAAACGACCTTCACTAACGCTGCTAGCAATTAGGTGCTTGCGGGGCATAGAGACCGTCTGGGCAGCAAGTAAGCAACAGTGCGTGGCGCTTAGTTACATTAAACACACATCTATGGCTTGGACTAAACGACCTGAAAGGAGTGGGCCTCAAAAACACGGGATGCAATGTAAGGAATAGCACGTTACCCTCGCCATGAACAAGACTTTCAGAGTCATCAGAGGATTTTAGCCCAAACACATATACCTTGCCATGATCGCTACCGCAAACAATAGCCTGTGCGGCTTCACCAAACGCGATGCCTCTGGTGAAAAAGCCGCACCGTTGCGGAGGAACACTGAGTCAGCGAACTATAACCATGCGATTCGTGGAGTAGATATCAAAACCTTCTGTGAGGTTGTCAACGACAACGTTTCGACCTTTAGGGCAGATGATGGCGTTTCCGCTGCTTGCAAATAAATAGATTGTAGTTCAGGCAACAGGGTGACTTACATCCCTGGCCTTAAGGATTGAATCGATTTCTCAGCTCCAGTATCTGCAGAGAGGTAAACACTGCAACAGACTCAGGTTAGTTGCGCCACATGCTAGGGTCAGGCAAACAAAATGCACTTACACTGAGCCTTTTTCTAAGCCAAACACGGCTGCATCTCGGCTGTTCTCCAAGAATAATAAGGAGCGGGGTATTTCATCTCTCATTGACGACTCCCAGGATGCAGAGAGGTTGCCTAGGGAACCAAGTCGATTAGCGCCACTTGGAAGCACTAATAGCTCTGAAACTCACCGTTTGCCTCAACGGAATACATGCGTATCTTGCCATAGTGGCTGGAGACAAGGAGCCGTTTGATTGCTGGCTCAAACGCCATGGCTTCTGTGCTGTCACCCCAGTCAAATGCTCGCATAATTGATGCTTCTCCCATCTCCGTCTAATGGGTTTTTTACATCTTGGCTAGCCGCTTCAAGTAACTTATGACTTACCGAGTTCCCACTAGCCTGAAATATGGCAACAAACCCTCTCCCAGTCCCAAAACACAGCATGTTCCTTTCTTCAGCACTGCCCCCGAGCCAGTTCACGCAGGTAATCTGACCCCAGTTGCCATCGGGGTCTCGGATGACTTGCAGAGGGGCAAGCGCCTCAATGTCCCATATGCGGACGGCCTCATCATCACCTGGCATAGTTTTCCCTCAAATCCATCACATATGCTAGATAATCACTTACCGCTGCTCGCAAGTAACATTCCATCTCGGGTAAAAGAGAGACAATTAACAGCTCCAGAATGGCCATCCAAGCGGCCAAGTAGTGTGTAACCGTGTCGAGCCTGAGCTTTAAAGCTCCTCAGGAACGGTGATGCAAGGCAAGATGCAAGACAAAGCATTGGAAACTTGCAAAGTTAGTAGTTGCAGTCGCTTTGAGGAACTGCTACCTTTTATACCGGGGTGGCTGAGAAGACCCTAGCCGGATCTGAGCATCTCCGAGAGGCGTTTCAATGCAGCATACACAGCGTTTCAAGTTCGAGCGTGTGCGGTACAACTCAGTTGTGGCTCTCTCTCAGTGCCCAGGGCTGACAACCAATGAGTAACGGCCTGATCATTGGCAAATGCCGCGTACACATTTGTTTAAATTTCTTCATACTGGCACATGATCGATGGTCATCAATGTCTGATAGATTGATTGCTCATACAGCGTTCTCTTTGTGTTACTAGGGTGCATGCCTTTCCACAAATAGAATCGCAGTCCCACCCGCTCCAGTGATCTTGATCAAACCTCGGTCAGCCGGKTCTTCAAGACGTGCTTTCATCTGCCACCAGCCGATTGCGCCATCCATGGGTCTTTATCGTGCGCCGACTCAAAGGACTGCGATAAACCACGCTGTAGCAAAATGAACCCACGTTAACGCTGCGATCAAGAGATGCATTCTTTTGCACTCCCCCATTACCGTGCGCTTATAATAAATGCCATCCATTTGTCGGTCAATGTACCTCGGTATGTCGTCCAGATGGGTAATTCGTCGCCACCAGCCTTTGATTACTCTTCGAATCCCTTTCGATGTGCAGCATCTCCCTCCTCCTCCTACAATAACTCTGCGAAAGAACTTCCAGAGCATGCTCAGGCTGTCTAGTAATCGAAATACGCCTTCCCAGTCATGCCCATACCTGTTTCCAGTAGTTCCACGACGAATTCTCGTAACAAGGATCACGCTACACCAGCAGTCTGATGTGCGCCTAGCAGTGCCAGAAGCAAGATGGCGGATGCCGATATGGATGCCGATGAGCCCGAGTCCAACTTGTCAGACCTGGAAAGCGAAGGAAATCTCTCCAATCTTCATGCGCCCAATGAGGTGCCGCTATCAAAGATTCCAAAACCTCCTGGCGAGGCGGGATGACCTGGAAGTGGAGGATTTAACTTAGAGGAAACGCTAGGGTGGCCCAAGGAATACTTCAACAAAATCCAGGTGAGATACGAGACATATGTCGTTAAAAACCATCTGAGGCATCATATTGCTCAGAAAGAAACGCAAGATTTGGTTACGACGAACCTGGAAGAGTCCAACAGCTACAACAAGCAGCTGTCCTACAAGATTGATCGGATCTGTAGAAAGGTTCGATCCGCCTTTGACATTTTAACACTTCAACTACTATTGAGCACCGTAGATGGAAATGGAGCATACTCGTTTGCGAGAGTACGAAAATTGCTGGCCTGTTCTCTGCATGATCAAGGCAAGATTAAAGAGCAGCTCGGAAATTGCTAGACAACAAGGTGGTGCAAGAAAAACGTCAAGGAATGGGGTATGTGGGTTCTCGCAAACCGCATTACTGAAACATAAACTCTAAATGCGTAGGGGTTTCACGCAACCCAGTCGTCCGCACATGGCCAGTAACGGCAGTCATCTCCAGACTGAGAAGCACTGGATCGCAATGCTTGATGGCCAGCCTGAGTATGAAGGGTTGGGTTGCAAATGTTCCACTGGCGGACCGTGCTAATTTAAATTAGCTAACGTCTATGTACATACGTAGTGTTCTAAACGACTACTCTCTATCTGAATATCCAGTCCTTCCCGGAATGCAAGACTGCGTGCACGATTTCATGCGTCACGACACTTCCATGTCTTGAGTGCATGGCTTCATCAACAAAGCTCTGCCAAGACATCGGATTATGTAATACTAATCAAGAGTCCGCGGGCAAGCTGAGAACGGCCGCCGGGGAAATGCTCCGTGGTCTCGAGTGTGGTTACTGCCCCTGCAAGTACAAGAGAAGCACCGCCATGCTTCCCTCTCAACTTTTATGATAAGGCCTTGTATGACAATCTTTCTAGGAGAGATGAGCGAGTGCTGCAAGCGGTTGACGAAGCGGAGCTGACGAAGCGCGGTACCCACACTAAGATGTATAATAACACGATTGTTTCACAAGAGTACTAGTGTGACCGTGTGCAATCTACCTTAGCACCCCGGAAAAACCTGAGGATTCTCGTGCACCAGCCGTGGCCAGGAGTTGCTCGCTTGAAACATCCTGAAACACATTTGCGGAGCACAAAACAATCATATTGGGAAGTTCATTGGCGCAAGGAATAAAAACGTGTATTCAAAGCATCAAGCAACGAACTGCGCACATCATCCATCAGGTGATGGGAAGAATGAATGTGATGCACGACAGACCAGATTTTTGAAGATCTGAATCGCAGGTGATTATATAAGTATATGGCAGACGACCGATATCTCCGATAGTGACTCTCATTTTCAACCGATCACGTCATGCGGCTCATGCGGCCTCTCAAATCCGTCATGCATATGCCAGTTGCAAGGTGTCTGTTGGTGTGTGCTGACAGGATCACCATTGCCAATCGTGATATGATGAAACAGTTTCTTTGACGTCCTATGCTGCATGCCCTTAAAGCTTTATTCACGAGGCAAGTGACCTTATGATCGCAAATCATGATACCTACGATTTCTTTGTCTTAAAGAACATGTTTCTCGCACATGTTCAAGTTAAACTCTCTAAATGCAGGAAATTGTTTCGCACTCAGCACTCGTTCGAGTTGGTACTGCTAGGCACAATTTCATGAGAAGATCACGACAGGTGCGTCTTTGGCATAGCGGCTGCTACTTGGCAAAGCATTTAGCGCTGCAACAGAACGCTCGCCGGCTAGACAACCTGGAAGGGCTTTACTTCCCGGGCAATCAAGCAATGCCCAAGCTAACACGCTTTCCCTTACTGGTCTCAGATAGCCACTGTGTATCAGTCATCGACATGATCGTTCCTCAACATGCACGCGTGCCAACAAGAAAAGCGTACCTGCATGTTAAAACTGTGCTGAACAACATCTTAACCTTTGTTCTATATTTCCGCTATCACGCAAGTTTGCCCGACAATCTTTCTCTTCAGTGCCATGTTGATCAGAACATCCGCTGGGCCGGTGATGCTGCCATCCTGAAAGTGGGCAAACGGGGTAAATATGTTCACCTACGGGGTGCGAAGGACAAGTCACTTGCGACTTTTGCTATTAAAAGGTGACCACATCTCCTGTTATTCAGATACGAATGAGACGGACTCATAAGCACGATAGTTTCGCGTCAGAGATGAGATTTTTTGGCAGGGGCTGTCGCAGGAGGCACGCCTCCAAAGTACTTTGCGACGAAATTCAGAGTTTCCACTACAATGCACGTTCTTAAATACAGCTTTTACCATATTTACGACGCATTGGAACCAAACTCTTTTTTTAATATTCGTTCAAGTTGATTTCACTAGCTGGTCACGTAGATCGCTGCAGGCGTCGCGCGTCACTGGGAAGATGCTCACAAGTTCATTTCAGTGCCTATTGTGCATTGCAAGGATGCGCGCGATTCACTTCATCCTACGATCGTGACAACCTTAGCTCTGCTCTTCCATATGGCCCCATTGAAACGGTCTCTCTACCATCGTGCTCAACCATTGTGTGTCCTGAGATCTCCAGAACAAGTGCGTTACCGCGTAGATATACATTTTGCATCCATCACGTCAACTTGAATGCATCCACATGATTTGTCACTCGCTGATGCTCAGGCAGGTGACCATATGAGTGTCGTTGTCCCCATGTCAAAAACACGCGAGTTTACGGTCTGACTACGGGAGACTACAGGTGACCTGAACGGTCACCGCCACAAACTGTTGATAGATCAATTTACGCTTGGAACGGCATAAACTTACGTTGCCGGTTCAATCCTTGCCCACCGCTATTACTGTGACTGACCAGATGAGATATGCACGAATCTGGGACCTGGCGTTATAACCACAAAACAGGTTCAGGTAAGCCAGCTCCTGGAAAACTGGCCTTTGTATATTAACACGAATCACCTATTGCAGTTTTCTCTCATTGATTTACGCCTACTTTTTGGAATGGCATGCATGTGCCAAAAACATAATTTAAAACTATTGACATATGGAACCTTAGTAAGTAACACTACCAGAGTTGGTTATTTGGGCAATCATTTAGTGTGGTGGTTTTTTGGCCGATAAATAGGTGGGACTACTAGAACCAGATTCATATTGCGAAGAAATGACCCCCTCTCAAAGAAAGGTGTGTGACACTGCCTGGTATAAAGTCATCTTACCTGGTTAACGCTCTCAGTTCCGAGGCTGACGTCGTAGACGAAGTCTCGGGCTTTTAATCGGCGAGAAAACACCTCGAGTCAAGTTCGAAGACATCAAATCCTTCGGATCGCTGCCCAACTTATCTCAATGTTCCCGTAAGGCTTCGTTGTTGTCTGGGCTAGCTACAAGCTCATAGCACTTCTCAGCCCCGCGGCCCCCACCTTATGGATCTGTTCCCGCGCCTTCAAAACTGAAAAGGATTCATGGGCCAAGGGAAATGTGCGCTTAACCGCGTGGGCTCTTATCCCTATTCTTGACCCCCTTCTGAGACATTCTCATCAAACGACCCTGTAGCGACTTGTCAATATGCGCAAAGCCAATATGGACTATTATGCCATCGCGGCGTGGTATAAGCGAGGATCAAGGGCAAATGCCGCCTGCACATTTCTCAATCAGTGATCCATCGATATCATTGATGTCAACTATGGTAAGCCACGGTACCAGGTACCAGTTTTACATGGCTAAGCAATATGTCACAGTCCCACCTCACAAAGACCTCGTGGTCCTCTCCAATCATTATAGATGCTAGAACCAATCCTTATAGATGCTAGAACCAATCCTTCATCCACGTTTCCTGTCTCACAAAGAAGGCCTCACGATCATGTGGCATGCGTGGCCCCTGTGAGAGCCGCAAGTGCTTTGTCCTTCCTCTCATAAACGATGACGCAAGCTCATTTGACTTTGAGTGCATATAAATAACTTTCGACTTTCGACTGGAACAGTCCAACGAATTTGCATCAACCATGTCCTTTTTGACTCGCTGGGATGCTACGGTTGCAGCAAGTCCAGTTGATGGTGTACGTGCTAGCTCTGATTGCTGGTTTTTATAAAAGCGACTCAGGCATAATAGAACGACAGCATCCCAGTGGACCGGAACGATGTCATCCAAGGGGACAATCAGCCTGTGCTACAAAGGGTCCCTCGGCATCCATTGTTAGTGACGCAAGCGCAAGCGCAGAGAATCAGCGCTTTAGAAGATCAGGTATGTATTGGTCCTTCACAGAGCCCCAGAAAGCCTCTGATCATCCTAGGTCAAGGGATATGTGAAGCTAATCGAAGGTCTCCAGGAGCAGCTCAGCAACTTATCAGTAGCCACACCAGCTTCGTTGACACGTGCAAGTGTCACATCAACCTCTTCACCCATTCACGCCCCCTGCACTGTGCCAACTCGTTGGCCGTTTGAAGCATCCGAAGCGCAGTCTGCTTCTGCCCCTGTAATGCGATTCTCGCCCAGTGCTCAGTGTAAACCTGCGTCTAAATCGGGCAGAGTCCAGGATGCAAGATGAAGAGATTTACTTGTAAGTCATGAGATGTTTTAATTTGGGGTAGATAATTCATCCAAAGTAGAACATTTTATGCCTGGCGATGAACGATGTAATGGGCATGCAGAAGGACAAGGATATTGTATCAATTGAATTGGCTTCTGTTCAGGAAGCAGAAGAATACGACTTCGAAGAAGACCATGCTCCTGCTCAACTGACTTTAGGCCCTATGCGCCCGTATCTTGTGAAACCGAGGTCAACCTGGAACAAGAAGCTCTGGGGATTATTGGCAGCAAGAATTGCCAAAAGGCATGAGTTCGACGACCTCACTTGGAAAGAGATGGAGAAGGCTTTCTATGAATGTTTGCAGCGCCTCAACAGTCTTCTGAAGACTGAAAAGCAGGCCTTAAATACTTCTGCTACTTGAGTCCTGAGGAGTCGTGCTTAACTCATAACCTTCTCTACTACTATTTGGTAGCTTTTCCCCCGACATTTGGGGTTTTTGATGCACCCAAGTAGTTGCTTTTTCAAATCTTCTCTAGACCAATATAAAATATGTTGCAATTTCATGGAGAAAGACTCGGAAAGTTCGTGCGCTCTGTGACAAGTGTGACATGTGCACAATGCTGCAACCAGAGTGTACCACGGCCCACCAACGAGCACCACAATGCTATCAACTAGCTCTCGGATCGCAAATGCATAGTCCGCCTAGTCCACCGCGGTGAGCCATGTGAATTATTCTACTGCCAAACTTAGGCATGGCGACAGCGAGATGAAGGCTTTGTGGGTGTTGTTGCGGATGTGTGTGTCAATGTCGAGTGGAGTTACCAAGTGCAAGTTGCAGTTCTCTTTTATCAGTTTCATCTCTGTCCTCATCTTCCGCCTCGTATCTATATCTGCCGGGTCGCGCTTTGACTGTTGATAAATCCGCCAAAGCCAGAGTCCAGTCGTCACAGGGCTCGACTTGCGCCGCTGCACCAGGGGGCAAAAGTCTCAGAGAACGGCCTATTCTGGAAGTGGTGATGCACGTCATGCATTCTCCCCGGCCCGTTCCCTCCCTCCTCTCACTTCCAATGCCCTAGCCGGAGGATGTTCAGGAACTTGCGACGAAGGAACCATAGCCGCAGGCGAGACAGGTCCCACTTGACAACGGCAGTGTCTTGTGCCTCGAATTCTGCAAGTTTTGCAGTCTGGTATCTTCTCCCTCTAGGGAGCAGGACTACTGCGACAGAGAAAAGGAATGGGAATGGGAACCGTGCCATTAACCTTACAACCCCACCGCCACAAATACGACTATCTGAAGGCCCTTCATCCTCTGACATCATCCCCCGTGCATTTTTAGCTTTTGACTCGTTTTTCTGCTCATGATTACATCTAGCCCCACCTTCATCCACTGTTCGCTCACCACCGCCCAAAGCACCTCAGCAGCATATGTGTATTTTGTTCCCCTTCCCTGCTTTGGCTCAGCCTCATAATCACCCCCCTATACGGCGTGCATTCTGCCAGACTTGTCAAAACACCTGATCTACCCCTAATCGCTGCTCATGGCAGGTGATCATACTACGAGCTCCTCAAATCCTTTGCAAAATCAAGCATTTGCTTTGGGCAATGATAATGTGCATTTAAATTCTCTCTTCCCCGTTCGCACATCTTTTAATTTCTACTTGTATACTTTCTGTTGTGCCTAGGAACTTCCTTTGGGCGCATTGGTTTCTTTATCACTATTTTGAGAAATCAGTCTTTCGTTCTACTGCCAGCAGTGCTAGGCCTAATTCAATATTCTCCAAGATTGATCAATATTGATCATAGAGTGCCAAATAAGCCAATACATGAACCACGATGAGTCATGGCAGCTGGAACTTCAATGCATCAGGCATGTGTGCTTCTCTGATCAGATGGAATATTCTAACGTCCCGGACCAAAGGCCATAGCTAGCGCGGCCACCGTAGCATCACGTTTTTGAACACGTTCCCACTAGACCGCATTCCTGCGTGGCCATATGATCATGTATGACGACAGCGCACGCTGGCCACCCTGCTCAGCTTGGGTGAAACATGAGGTGACCCTGAATGTGAATTCTCTTTGAGCATTCGCATGCAAGGATATTAATACTGCGGAGTATGGTAAGCTAGTTATTTTTTGACAAATCTCCCAGTTTGCTCATTCATGTCCAGCCGCCTGTCAAGTATTTTTGGAAACGCCAAATCACAGGATGACATCGAGAACGGATGTCGTTCAATAGACGTTGAGAACGGGCTCAGTATCAGTGACTCTGCGGTAAGTTTCAGTCCATTTTTTGCGCACAAAGACAATGAAACGTATTCAGAGTGCAATGGTCTTGGCTGGCACTGATGGGAATCAAGGTCACATTCGAATGTTTGCCAACCAAGTCTTCAGTTTTAGCTCGAGGATAATCAATGGTAGCCGGAAAAGAGGGATATCTGACGAGGTTTTTGCAGTAACTGCTCTATATCATATCTCGTTGTTGATGCGCTTCCCAGATCCTGATTTTCTCACAAGCAGGCCAATCGTACACAGCGCCATCAAAAGTTCGAGTTGTTGAGCAACCGCCTTACCAAAGCAGAGAAGTAATTGAGGTGCAAGAGAAGCAGATCGCAGAAAATGATAAGCAGGCTGAACGGCTAGAATTCCAGTTAGGACAAGCCGTGCAGCGCGTCACTGAGCTGGAGGACTTGGTGCAAAATGGCAAACATCTTCTGGGAGAAGTCAAAGATAGCGCCAACACAACGAAGGCAGAAATGAATAGGCGATTGATAGAGTTGGAGGATTCGGCTCAGAAGGATTGAGCGTTTCTTGTGGAAGCAAGGGAGCAAATAGCAGAGGCAGAAGAAGTGGCTTGGCAGCGGGTTGCAGAGCTGGAGGCATCCTTGAAGAACAAAAGCATTCTCCTCCAGGAAGCAGCCGAATTTGCGGAGAAGACAAAGCAAGATGCTCAGTGGCGCGTCGCAGAGCTGGAGGAATACTTGAGGAATAAGGATTCCCTCCTCGCGGATGCAGAGAAGACAAAGCAAGATGCTCAGCAGCAAATTGCAGAGCTTGAAGAATCAGCCGAGAGGGGTAGATCATTACCGCAGATGCCTGGTGGATTGCCAACTCAAGCCGACGCTATGCGAATGGACGTGGATGAGGGATCGACTGGCTGTAAGTTTCAATCCTTCAATAATATCCACTGCATTAACGTGCGTTGTACAGCGTTCAACAATGCTCGCCTGGGTGAAGATCATTGGAGCCTATTTGTTAGCAGAGACGGCGGATCAACTGGCTGTAAGTTTTGATCCTTCGATAGTATTTATTGCATTAACATAAATTGTGCAGCGATCAACACCACTCCACTGCATGAAGATCATCGGAGCCCGTTTGTTAACAGAGAGGGCGGTGGATCAACTGGCTGTAAGTGTTGATCCTTCAATAGTATTTAGTGCGCTAACATAAATTGCACAGTGATCAATACCGCTCCACTGCGTGAAGATCATCAGAGCCCATTTGTTAACAGAGAGGGCGGTGGATCAACTGGCTGTAAGTTTTGATCCTTCGATAGTATTTACTGCGTTAACATACATTGTGCAGTGATCAACAGTGCTCCACTGAGTGAAAACTGTCGGAACCCATTTGTTGATAGAGAGGGCAGTGGATCGACTGGATGTAGGTTCGATCCGTTGATAGCATTCATTGGGTTGACACGTATTGTGCAGTGATCAACAACACTCCGCTGAGTGAAGAGTATCGGGACCCATTTGTTAGCAGAGAGGGCAACGGATCGACTGGCTGTAAGTTTTGATCCTTCGATAATATTTACTGCATTAACCGCATTGCGCAGTGATCAACAACGCTCCACTGGGAGAAGATCGGACCACCGGCATTGTAGATGACCGCAGCATCGAATCCGATGAGTCAGACAACTGTTCGGTAAATTTTCATTCAAGTTAACATAAAATGTGCTGACGACAAGAAAACAGGATATACTACGGCGCGTAACTTTCCCAATTCCAGCTCCAACAAGGGTGCGTGCTCCCAGAGGAGGGGCCGGCCCTCGTCTCCAAGTCACTTATCTTCAGTGATCCAAACCTGAATCATCTCAGCGCTCAGCAAGGGATGCTAGGGGTGGTACGGGTCCCAGTAGATCAAGAGCAATCTCGCCGTCTGTGTCTCTGGCTTTGTGGCAAGGCATTACTAGTCCCAGTAGATCAAGAGCAGTCTCACCATCCATGTCTCCGACTCCTTGGCAAGGCATTGCTAGTCCCAGTCTTTTGGAAGCTAAATCGCAGGCTTCTCGAAGAGAATCTCCAGCCTTGAGTCAACAGGCCAGATATTTCTCCCGGCAGCCTGAATTTCATGAGTCTTTGGATTTACGTGAGCAAAGCGTTTCCGATGAAGACGCTACTTCACGTCTGGTAAGTTTGCTATCGGTTGCACTGTCCTTGCAATTGACGATATGCCAGGCATCTCTCGAGGGAAAATTTGACAATCTCAGCAGTGACGTTCGTGAAATGAAAGACATCCTATTGCACAGTATTAGCGTCCAATCACAACAAAAGTCACTTCCTCCACTCAGGTTCAAGGATCCCCCAGCGCGTGTGCGAGGCACAGAGAAAACTGATTTGCAGGTTGTTATTTGTTGTTTGTCCACTTGCCAGTATTAGCTAACAGGCTTCAACAGAGAACGGTGCGTGCTGCCATGAATGCATGCATGGGCATCAAGCAAGACAAAGACATATGCAAAGTAGCGGACTTGCCAACTGTAGACGATGTTGATGACTACAACAATGACCCACATAATGCTGCAATCAAGCCATCCTTGGATCCCATGCGGCCATCATTTTTCAGCATCCGTTCGGAGTGGAATGAGAGACTGTGGAAGCTATTGGAAACAGACTCACTACATGACACTGGTTTTGATAGCGCTGGGATGAAGCAGGCATTTTTCAACTGATTGGCACGGCTGGCTCGGACCCTCAGGGAATCACATCAAAGGAATGACAAAACAGAGGTGCAATTCGAAGAGCGACAAACGGGACACATCGCCGAGCAACGGAAGGGGTGGCAGCGAGTGCATACCCGTCGAAAAACAGTATGTTCTATACTATGCGTCAATCGATCAGTGCTGACACAAAATGTATGCAGTTATACAGTAGTCGTAAAACAATTACTGAATGGAACAGGTTGGACCGTGATGGCAATCCTGATGAACCGTGGAATGTTCTTGATAACGTCGTATCCGCCCTTTCACCTGCTGGAATGAGCTCAGATGAGAGTGACAGGGATGGCTCAGGCAAGATGGTTTATGTAATCAAACCTACGTCGTGGAGGAGCCGCTACTTGACTGAGTTACTACGCCATGTTGATGAAGACCGCAACAAGACAAATGGTTTTGGCGACCGCCGATGGGGGAACGGTCCTCGAACTCGAGTGTGGCGACCAGGTACTCATGCGAGTCAAAGACAGGCGCCACCCCATCTCCCTATTAACTTTTATGATAAGGGCTGGTATGGTATGCTTTCTGATAGGGACAAGCGGGAACTGGGAGTGGCTGATGCAGTAGAGCTTCCGATAATTGACCAAGTACGGTACTCGCATTAAACAGGTCTGACATGTATTGCAGTCTACTTGTACTTGCATGTCAATGACACAGGATGAACACTGACAGTACGCATGTAGAGACTGGTAGAGACTGGGATGAGTGGATGCTGAAAGAGCTGAGACCAGCGTTACGATCATACGCATCAGAATCATGATGGTCGAGCCTGATTGTGCACATGATACACCTGTGATTGATCCACCTGCGCAAAAAAGGGACCCGCTTGCAACCGGAACAAAGTCGGACACCATGCATGACACAAACACTAGGGCCAGCGGGTCAGCAGACTCAAATCTTAACCGGCATAGATTCGATGGCTGGTGAAACGTCTGATGGCGTGATTGCCAGCTCGGCATCAGCAATCTGAGTTCGAATACAACCACAAGCAGGTTGTTGAAACGATGTCGACAACCGATATGCCTCCCAGACATTCATCCATATTGCACAAGGAACAATATTTAATTTGCACTAATATGGCAGAGCATGATTAGCTCTGGCAATTCATAGTCACAACATGGAGGAGAATAATGTGTAATTTATATGTTATAGGTGAGCAATTCACGATGATTCAAATACGCTATGCCACTTGCCCCTGAATTTGAAACTGAGACGGCGTAAACTTATATTGCCAAACCAGGACAGTCAACTCGCTAGGTAACACTATAATAAAGCCTGCTGGACCTTACCTTCGCTGCATCCGATACTCCTCCAATCATTCTATTCGGCGTCATGTGTTCTCTATCTGCTAAGTTTGAGACCTTTGAAATGGGGCCATTTACTGTCCCTCGAATTTGGAATGGGCTCTGGCAACTCTCCAGTAACGCATGGGGAACTACGTCCAGTTCAAAAATTTGTGCAGCCATGGACAAGTATTCAAGAGTTGGATTTATTGCTTATGGTGTGTACCCTCTATGTGTTCAAGCCAGATGTTTACACGATCATGCTTTTCTCAGACATGGTAAGGTATATTCCTATTTGGACGGAATTTAGTGACTTGGTCATTAATATCTACATCTTGTCATCTAGGGTGAGAACTTCGTAATTTCCATTGTTGGACTTCTCAATCCAAGCTACAGCTGACCATTACGGGAGTGCCGAGATCTTATTTGTGCGTATCAAGGCATTTCAGGGAGTGACTAGTGACATGTCAATAATAGGGTCAATTCCGGCGCAAACATCCCAGACCTAACTCAATAATAGGAGCAACTAAATGGTGTGTTTTCGGAAATGGCAAAAACATAACGCAGTTCGAAGTTTTGCGTTCTGTGAAGAACCGAATGAAACGAATGCAAACTAGCCGGGTAGACCACCTTCAGGTAGTTCGGCTCGCCAAACTTTCCTTTTACTATATCTCAAGTTGGTTTGCAGTTCCATTGGCAGGACTACTCGAACAAAAAATATATGTTCTGTCTGAACATCCTTCGAGCACTTCAGCAGGATGGCCTCATCGCGTCAATTGGATTGTGTAACTTTGATGGTTTCAGAACAGATGAGATTTGCACGAAGCTGGGACCTGGTGTTATAACTACAAACCAGGTGCAAGTACGTCCCTTGCGATATTTGCTCATCTGAATTGTGTGTGTGTAACATCATGATGTCTCAGTTTTCCCTCGTCGATGTACGCCCACTTCACGGAATGTCTAATGTGTGCAAAAAACATAACATAAAACTTTTGACATATGGAACCCTGGTAAGCAAAGCTCAGCAAGTACTGCGAGAAATTGATTGGCTCATGTGCAGTGCTAGTGTGGCGGATTTTTGGCTGATCAATGGATAGGACTTCCCGAACCAGACCCATATGGTAATGGGCTGTCCCCTTCTCAAAGAAAGGTGAGATATGACATACGGCTTGTGGGGTTGCCTTACGGACGATTTCTGCACAGTACCTTGATATCATTGTCAACACATGGGGGACTTGGGAGCTTTTCCAATCCTTATTGCGGCTTCTTCAAAAAATTGGCGATCGGCATGGTGTAGCCGTGTCAAACATTGCAACACGTTGGGTTTTGGATCACTCATTTGTGGGAGCAGTTATAATTGGTGTGTGTTAGCCATAATCATCGTCTCGGAATTAATCTCCATTACACTGATAAGGTGCACGTCTCGGAATTAATCTCCATTACACTGATAAGGTGCACGTTTGGGTATTACGGATCATGCTGAAGAAAATACCAAGGTTTTCGGTTTTAGTCTTACATCTCAGGATAAAAAGGACATCGAGGAATTATTGGAGCTGTCAAATGGGCACAAGCTGATGGATACCATTGGTGACTGTGGCACCGAATATCATGGCAACAGTAGACTAGCTTAGAACTCTTGTATGCATTGTTTTGTATATGATTCTTGCAGGACTGATATATCTATTAAAATGCATGTGTAGCTTTTGGTTATTTGACCCTATGGCGCTATGACACGCTGCCAGGTTAGTGGCGTTGGCAGCCAGTCAAGAGCTGATGCGGGAAGCGGTCCGCTTTGATGGCTTTTCAAAGCCATGATGGGAACAATGACACGGAACGCATGACAAATAGCAGGGTGCCAGCGCTGTGCCAGCCAGACTCTAGCTTGGGCCTCTGTAAGTGCACGTTATCATGTCAGCAGCTTGTGGAAGGGAGGCATTCATGATCATTTCAGTTGGCTATACTATAGCCACCAAAGACGCACCGGCAATGGCAAATCCCGCATACATGTTTTATTTTACACACGTTCATATGACGGTGTTCAGGTCCAAGTTCGGTCTTTTGACTTCGACCACTGATTTCTGATTGATTAATTGCTGGTGATCGCATTTCCTTTGTATGTCTTTCAGATCTAAAAACTCAATGAGAAATCCATGAGTCACGACATCTTCTGAAAGTTAACCACGAGTTAGACATGAGAAGACAACAATAGGATTGCAGTATCAGAAGCAAGAGTTCAGTGACATTCTATGGGCAGCCTAATGTCTTGACCATCGTGCAGGGTGAGTGCGTTGAAAGAGGTTTTGCTGGCAGTAGCCAAAGTTAAGCACGTTTTCAGGCTCATGTCGGCCACCAGCCTGACTATATGGACGAGGAACCTTGCTAAGCGAATCATATCTTTCAGGCCAAGTTGCTGGCCACAACGGAGACGAGGATCCCTTTGTCTACAAGAATCAGTCTCATGCATTCACCACAGCAATGTCATCATTCTCCAGGTATATAACACCTAGGTAAGGCCTTGAATCAACATCGCTTCTCAATCAGCATGACTGCATTTAATGGCTTCAGGTTCACTCTGCTCACTGCCAACCACAATGATCCCACTGTTGCGCATTCAAAGAAGCGTCCTGGGAGCCCTCTGTTGCCTCCTGCAGGTAAACGATGCCGATCCATTGAGATGGCATCTGTTGCTGACAGTATGTCTCTCTCAGCAGGTATGTTGAGGCATCCCTTTTGAAATCCGTTGTTTATTTTATGTTTTCAGGAACCCCAATGTCTACGGCCACTACAGACACTCCTATGTCGATTTCTGGCCTCTCTGCTGCAGCGCCTGCAGCACCATCTCTGCCCATAACCTCCGCTACTCATGCACTTGGACTATCTGCTGAAACTGGTCGCTTACCGCCATTTTCTGCAGCAAATTTCGCTTCCACTGAGCAGCATGCTCCGGGTTGGAGACCTGTTGGCGAGCTCATGGAGAGGGCAGGCAGTCCCCCCACAATGCTTTCTGGGTCTGCAATCTTGTCTGGGACAGCAGCATCTGCTGGGCCTTGTGGGTCTGCCGCTCCTGAACCAAGTGTGTCTCCTGCACAGGCTAGATTAATTGTACCTTCAGCGCCTGGATCCCTGACCCAGGCTGAATCTGCTCTGGCTCTTGGACTGCACGTATCTCCACCACACGGATTGGGTGCTTMACCAGTTCCTGGATCTCGCCTGCCTTCTGCACCTCCGAAAGTTGAGAGTGCGGATAACGGCCAAGCATCCTTATTTTCTGCAGATGGCTCGGAGTCCTCAGCTCTGACCCCTGTGATGCATAGCACATCAGGAAATGTGTGGGAATTGTTGATAAGAACTATCTATTTATACCAGGCCCCTGCCGTTTTCCTGATGCAGACCTTCGAGTTCCTCATCATTTTACATGGATTTCAATCGCCTGGGCACACCTCCCCCAGACGAGGTCTGTGGCTTGATCCAGGGCCTCAATAGGTATGAGTTGTTTGAAGTCGTGCATCCTGAAACACTGCGAGAGTGGGAGGCAGTATCTGGCCCCAAAGTTGTCGTTTTCATCGTGAATAACACGGTTACAAAAGACATACACCTCCATGTAACTCTCATTCGAAAGGCGCTCATCACCATCTTTCCTGACATTGATCCCATCATCGGCTCAGCGGCAGTTTCTGGTGCTATGGACATTACTCATCAGCCTGTTTTCCCATTTCTCATTCATCAAATTCCAGAGCCATACGCCCGCCGCTTGATACTACAACACTGCTGGACCATTAATGGCTTCTCCTTTTTTGCACTCCACTTTGCACTTCCGGTTACATCGTATGCAATGATGCTGGTAGGCCTGCATCTCCCAGCCAGGTTGGAGAGTAATGGCATTGTTGCCAGCCTTGTTCAGCGTTGGCTCCGCAATTCCCGCCCTGTCACCCTATTCATCCAAGATCACCACGACAACTTGCCCATGTTTATGTCAGTTGACGAGCAAATTCAGTTCACTGTCAGCACAGTGGAAATCACACACTTGAAATTAGGGAATGAGGACAACAGTGCTGTTGCTTTCAACGCTTACATTTATCCTCCCACAAGTGATCCGGCCCTCCATCAATCTTGGCTGCGAGTGGTGCAGGCCATCACATACTACGCCAACTGCGGCACTGGTAAAGCAGTGTCTATTTTCCGTTGCAATGTTTGCAAGGGAAGAGACCATTCTTCAGAATCGTGCTCATTCCCGGTAAACCAATCATTCAAGGTCAGTGCTGACGCACAGGAAGGTACTATGCTGCCTGTGGCAGATGGCGCTTGTAACAACTTGAAGTATGAGGGTGGTGAAAGAGGATTAAGCGTCACTGGAATCAACTTTAATTATTTCATGCATTGAATAGTTGTCTCTACTACCCATTTTGCTGCAGGCAGCATAGTCTCAATGTATTCACTCATTATTAAACATAGTTAGGCCGTATTAAGGACTTGGCCTTATAGCCTCTGAGTCGAAAACTGTCCCACTCGCTAGACTGCGCCCCCCCTCTTTTCCGCCTCTCATCTCCCGTTCGTCATGAATGGAATTCCAATAGCTCCTGCAGTTGTGTGAGTCTTGTTGTTATGTCACTTCTGAATCAGGAAATAGCCGGCAGTGCATATCGACCTGCCCATGTTGCAAGCACTGGCACGAGCGGATTTCCCGCCATCTCGTCTCGATGACGTCTTCAAGTGGGTCTTTCCTTGCCACTTGTGCACTTCATTTCTCACCAGTGTCCATTTGCAGCTAGCTGCCACGTCCCCCGAGTAGCGTCAGTTCTTTCTTCCCAGAACACCTGATCTTCACCCAACGCGGCTGCATTCCACAGATGCCTAAGCCACCTGTTTCTTCCAAAATCCCAAAAGCTGTCCCCCTACTTCGATACCCATGAGACCGGCAAGCACCATTTGCGACTCTCCACCCTCTCCAACTTTTCCATCGGCGACCTATTCAAAGGCTTTAGAGCTGGGCTGGGTCAAAGAGCATCAAGTTTCCTGAAAACTCCTCAACGAGCAGAAGTTGCAGGATATAGTTAAGGGAAGAAGGCAGCGTACATTTCGCCACCCCCCTCCCTGTGCCTCGCCTGCCATGCTGACGGGCATTCCTCTAGCTACTCCGAGCAACTCATTCAACACACCATTTCCAAATTCTACAGGACAACTCCTTCAAACGGCAGAGAAAGGAAACAAAAATTGAAGAGCTTATTACTATGCACACCGCAGTCGCTCTCAAGGAGCCGATGCCCGCCAGCGATGGGTGGAAAGTCGAGCTCAACAACCGTATTGCGCAGTTTGTCAAGATGCCGGGCGAGTGTTTGCGGGGGATGAACTGTGTCGCTGACGGTGACGGCGGGATCTGAGTTGAGGGCGGTGGATACGGTGCTTATGCGTACGGTTGTGGACTTGTTTAAGATTCCGGAGCAGATGATCCAAAGGGAGGTGGACCAGCCAAGGGGTTGTAGCGGAAAAGGTGAGTTCACCCCATTCTTTCATGATATCCACTATCCACTTAACTCTTGCTGCGTTTCAGGCTGCGATAACGGATCTCAAGGCGCAGTTCTTTTCCCCTATCGCATATAGCAAGTCGGATTCCAAAATTGTCAATAGACTTGCTTGAAAAACATCAACTCGGGCGCGAGCTTCTCTGGTTGACGAGAAGGCTTTGACACTGATGCCAACTGGCAACACTGGCAGTCTATCCACGCGTCGCGCCTTCAACAGCTCGTGGTACCCATGGTTCAAGTCAATCCAGAACGTTCTGAACTTGCCAGAGCCACCTCAGATTTGTCGTCTAMCAATTCCGGAACCGGCAGACCCAATTTGTTTGGCTTGCCAATGCTATTGAGCGCACATCGTGGAGCCATGCATCACTCCGCCAACGATCGGTCTACAACGCCATAGAACTCACATCGCTAAGCGGGACGCACGAGAATGACCATGAACGCAATGTAGAATGGCTGATAGTCCAGGATGTGCGTCTTTTTATTTTTCTTTTCCTCCAATCAGCATGACGGACTCAACTGTTTTGGCATATACAGTACAAATACCTGCGCAACATCTACGCAGGCCTATTTACAGCATTCGTGTCTTATCTGTGCCACTCTGTGGAACAGCTTTTTTGCTGAAGCCGGCCAAGATTGAACACTTTCTCACCATCCTCGATCATGTCACAGATAGCGGCTTGTTGGACAAGTTTGATCTGGGCGTCGTAGCGCAATTTGAAGACATGATGTCGGCGACTTGGTACGATGGACGGCATAATCGAGGAGAATTATGGTGTCAATCGGGCACTACTGATCTTGATGATGACGGATGAGATCGAGAAGAGCCAGAAGCTGCAGAGCAAGAGGTTCGCAGAGCTGTTGCGTCTTGAAACCTGTGTTTCGCCTTGGGCTAATGATGAGTTGGACATTACAGCCAGCTTGATTTTGCGTCATTATTCGCACAGGTGATCATGCCGTGACTCATGAACGAATTAAGTAGCTCGCAGAAGTGGCTATACAAGTCGTCTGTGAATAGGCCGACGCTGGATGCCCCGATTCAGGATATTTTTGCTCTTTACAGGAGGAAGATGCTGACAGAGATACTCATCGCGTTTTGTCCCCAGTGAGCCACTGATCTTGCGCTATGATGAATGGAACTTTCCGCTAACTGAGTGTCATAGGGTTGTTCTTCAATTTGACCTTGGAATGTTCTTCGAGCCAGATGTGAGGCGTTGTTGATAACGACAGACAGCAAGACAAGTCAGTCGGTTCCTACTACCAGTTGCAAACCTCTGTGACCTGCACGCCCACATCGCTGCTTCCATACACCTGGCCCCCTGCCACCTTCAAATTCAAAGCTCCCCCGGGCCCAGACCTGCACACGCTCAACCAACCACACACTAGCACTCAACAATCAGCAAGCAAAATTGTTCGGATGGACTTGGGCCAAATGCGAGCCCAGTGAAAGTGATTTCAGCTCCCTGACTCAGCCTACTTCCGCCATGTCTGCGAGCTCTGTCCCATCAATCTCACCCTGTTGCAGGGCGAAGTTTCACTTTCCCAATAGTTTAAAGGCTTTTGCACATTGTATCGCACACATGAAATAGTGTTCTAATACATAGTATTCAAGCCCTCTTGCGAGCTGAAGCTGCTGAGGAGTAGTCATCGGAGCAGTACCCGGACGACAAGCCAGAGTGGCCCAAAGCAACCTGCATGGGAGTGGCCGATTTTATTAATATTTATGTTGTTACATACAGGTTGCCACGACAATATGATTTCGCCAGCCTTACGTCACGCATCACCTGCCACACATCACTCTGGTGTCCCTCGCCAGGCTATGATTTCGGGGGAATGCACGTCCTGCCTCTCCTTTGCTGGTGCTCTTCAACTAATTATTGCTGTACAAGGGGCACTGCTCTCATGCTGCTCGCACTTTCTCTTGGCCCAAATAAGGCATGTCGCCAGCTCAATGATCTAGCCTAACTTGGTCTTCTATTTCTCTGGCAGCGGATCCCATCGTTTTTGAAAAACAAAATGACTTGTTCAGACTGATGGCATTTTGACTTGCACTTTCATCTCACTCCCATCTAATATGCTGCCTCCCTTTGTGCCGGTGAGTAACGCAACTCCTTTGCTCTTGTCCAACAGTGTTAACATAGTATAGCCAATTGAAACATTGTTAGAATCTGAATGCCAGACTGATGATCAGGTTGATGAGCTAGCCTCAGATAGCAATAAATACTGGCAATCTGGGCGTGAACAATCCCAGGCCCCTTCTATCGAGTCTCCGCAGCCTGAACATATTGAACGCATTGTCAAATCAACGCTCTCAGACCTTGATGCTGTCGTCCGGTCTGCTGCTGACAAGACACACCTGCCAGCCGAGTATTTCATCTGGAAGTGGAATGCAGAGATGGCAGCGCGTTTATTTGAACAAAATCGTGATGGGAGCCATGGTACCGGTTTGTCTCTCGCACCGTTCTCTAGCTGTGGTGATTATTGACCAGTCGTGTAATGGATCGAAGGAATTGCCGATGCTGCCAAAAGTCTGAAATCATACAATACCCTGAGCCGGCGCCGCAGCTCTCAACGAGTTAGTGAGTGTCTGCCCTATTCCTATGTTCTTTATCATGTGATCTCTGGCTGAGCATATCCATCAAGCCCCTGTTAGGCCGAAGACCCCAAGACGACAAGGAACTCGGGACAGTAAGCTGGAAACAGAGCTTCGCGCCTTTCTTGTTAAACGTGCTAGTGAGTATCTAGTGGCATTACGAATAGTTTTCACCTAATTCTACCCAGACGAAAATAACCTACAAGCACTGCATGGCGGCACAGGATTCCAGTGGACTAAATTGCTCAAGCTCTTGGCTAACAATGGACACTATCTCGACAACTATCCCAGTATTCCTCTTCCAGGAGCACGCGGCGGGAAGGCTGGAATTTGGGAACTTTCAACCAAAGAGATGTGCATCCTCCTTGATGCGATGCAGTCTATGAATCACTGTTGCGAGTTTAAAGCACACAGGTCACGATCACTTCGAGGCAGTATAGGTATGGACAAAGTTTTGACGATTAGATTTGATGCTAAAAGTTGATGGCAGAACTACTTGAAAGCAAGGCCCCCGTTCTCATCCGGGCACCTCCCAAGGATGGATCCCGCAAAAGTGAAAGGGTCTACCTCAACGGTATGAGTGATTTTGAAGGTCACGCAATGTGCTTGGAGCATCAGGAGTGCAGATTGTCACAGGACAAGTTAGGTGACGTGCTAATGGTGTCAATGCCTAAAATTTTGACCAATACTATCTTGCAGGCAAGCGCACTAATGATCCAGAGCATGGCAGAGGAAATGCGACCAATGTTGCGAAACACCAGAAAATCGGGGTGGATGCTGACAAAGACCAATAGAAGTGTAGGTTGTCCAGGTTGACTGGTTCATTGAAGGTGGCATTTTCATGACTATGTGGCTTCGAGATTGACTCCCGGAAATCGATAATAGTGTTTCTTGTGAAATGTTTGTTGACAGCTTGCTGTAAAACCTTGCTATTAGTAAATGCTCATATTGGCTAAAACGCAGAACTTTCATCGGATTCTATGATCCGATCACATCTTCAACAGGAAGGCTTTGTTGTCTTCCCGCCCAGCTGCAGCCCCATCGCCCTCAACCCCCACCGTACCCCAGTATCCGTTCCCACACCAATAACACACATCGTACCACCCATCTACCGCCGCAGATGCCTGCGCGTTACTACCTTGCCAGTATTAATATAGGGCTGAACAAATCTGCACCAACGATAAACAGTCCGCTGAGGACTTTCTGGACCAAGAGACCACTCAAGAACTCGTCAAGAATGGCGTCAGTGTTGCACACAACAATGTGAGAGCGCTCATTTTTCCCTTCATTTTCTCACTTATATCAACCCATTGCTGTCACTGCAAGCTCTCCTGTATTCAATAGATGACGTTTCCGTCCCAATCTCTTCGAATCCTCTCCTGCATCTGCACCCGAGTCTGAAGTTGCGGTTGCGATGGTTGAATAGCATCGAAGAACAACCAAGTTATATTAGCAATGTGTAATGCGCGACATGTGACATGTGCCAGTCCTCTTGTGGTGCGGCAGCACCCGCCAAATAGGCCCGTTGCTGCTCTCTGACGCGCTCCCGAAGCACCGAAGATAAACACTCTACTTTCGCTGGGGATTTTCTGGACCAAGAGACTGCTCAAGAACTCGCCTGGGCCCTCCTCGGCCACTTGCAACACCCAAGCGCCCCGTCAAAAACGGTGTCAGTGTTGCATGCAACAATGTAGGGGCCCTGTACTTATTTTCTCACTCATATCAACCTGTCGCCATGCAGGCTCTCCCGTGTTCAATAGATGACGTTTCCGCCCCGATCTCTTTGAATCCTCGCCTGCGTCTGCACCTGAGTCTGAAGGTGCTGAGGTGCAGATACCCGCCCTTGCTCACAGGAGGAACATTTTACACGTATGCATGATCCTCAATAGGAATTTGGTATGTGGCTTTTTTGTCTATACCGCTTCGAAGTTCATAGAGTGTCAATCTGAGCCAGCTCAAGCTCTTTGCGATCTGGCCAACATCCCGTTTTTCCAAGTTACCAACTATCTCGCCCCAGTGCGTAAGTTCCATCTCCAGTCCAGCAGAACAAATACTGAAATCGGATTCTGTAAAGAATGACAGGAGCGTATGGTGAAGGCACCTTCCTGACAGAATTTGAGGGCAAGATGCTTTATTATGGATTGCAGAGCTAGAGGACATACTGTGACATGTGTGATGTGACATTTGGTATCTCTCTCAGCGCACGCTGCATCGCCTGCCAGCCAAATTTTGCCAGAGTACCCAATTATTGTGCCAACGCAAGCCACAGGTGAGCTGCCTCATTCATTTTTCCAGTCTAGCAGATGACCCGCTGTGGTCCAGTGTCACTGCATAAACGCTGAGTAGGCACAGATCGTGCACTTGCCAGACGCTACTGGACGCTAGCACGCTGCTGTGCGTGATCCATTTTGCCACTGGTATTACACACTGTAGAATAAAAAAACTCACATCTGTTTTACATCATGTAAAATCCCTTTATCATATTTCACATATAGCATAATGGTAAATGTTGACTGCAAAATGAAGGGCAAAATTATAAGTTTATCACATGGTGTGATTTAGAATGATACATGCATTTTACATGCGGAAATATGCAGTGCAAAATCTTATGTTTTACATGGAAGAAAATGTATAAATTCTACTGCACTTCACTATGTGCAAAATCCTTATCGAAAACTTAAGTTTTGCCACTTGCCAAATGAGCAGCTAAATTTAAACATCGAAAAATGTGTTTTGCACGGATTTTGCCGCTCGCAAAATGCAACTCTCCCAGCTGTGAGTTGGGATGGTACGCGTGGATTGCTGAAGAGGACTCTCGTTCGGTCTCAGACCCTGACAGAGGACGTTCTACAAGCGAAGGAAGCGAAGCACGGTTGCGTGATCGGCCAGACGAGGAGGGCGAAGATGGCGAAGATACAGGAGAAGATACAACTCTACTCGACAGTGCAGGCGACGCCAGCCGAGTCATCAGCGTTAGTTTGTTGAGTGCCTGCGCGTTGACATGATGACCCTGTGTTGATAATGGCTAGTCTGGATTTTACGCGTGGTCCTGTGCATCCGACGAGGAGCTGTGCCCGTCGAGTTGGTTGCCGGCGGCGACCTTCGGAAGACCAGAGCTACTGCTGAGCACTGGACTTGGAGGCTCTAGGAGGTCTGGGAGACTTTGGGGGAAGTTGGAGATGCTGGTCGAGGCTGAGCTAGCAGCGCTGGTATTGAGGGCTCCATTTGGATCCGTCGATGTAAATTGCGGAAGACGGCTTGTCCTGGTTGAGGCTGAGTCGTACTGGCATTCACCCTGGGCACTGGCCGGGCCAGGCATGTACTGCGCTGAATGGACGTGAAACAGATGGCGGATGAGGTGGGAGGGGGTTTACCTGTCCTCCTGTCCCTTGACGGAAACGGACGACGA
>JNHV02000134.1:0-34910 GCA_001691785.3 Amanita brunnescens Koide BX004 | reverse complement strand
TGGGAAGATTGACTCGTATTGAGGCAAGTGCTCTATATTTACTTCCGATTGGTTTGTCTTGTTGACGACGCCTGTCCTACAGAGACGCAGTCCATCCACCTCCCCGTTGAGTAGCTTCTTACAACGCTGACTTTCAAGCTCAGAGCTCGGCGGACAAGAAAGGTATACCAGCTGGCTGAGAAACAGGCGGAGCGAAGGCCATCAAGGTTTTGGGTGAGTGCGAACTCTCTGTCCCTTCGTGTGCTGACGACGCTTGAATTGTCAGAGCCTCGTTTGAACATGCCGCAACTCGTCGCCTTGTGGTACCCGCTATTAGAATCTCAAATCTGTGACAGCTCTGGCAATGGCAGCGAACGCCCGGGATAGGCGAGGACCGCCAAAACGACTCACAAAAGAGATGAAGGGACTCGAACTTACAACCGAACTTGCGATGCAGGGGCAGGAGGTCGCGCCGTAAAGTTCTTTGTCCTTCCATAGAGAGCGAGCGGGAAAAGCAGAAAGCAGAATATACAAACTTGCCTCGCCGCGTAGAGGCAATATGGGGTAAAGTGATTAATGAGTACTGTTCATCTTTCCGTTATTTTATGCCCATTATTCACGTAGCTCATGATATTGCTACCGTCCATCTCATCAACCGTGCTCCAGCTTGTCAAGTCCTAACCAATGGAAACCAGGCTCAAAGGTGCATGTACGTCCTAGCCTGTGGAGCGAAGCTGGAAACGTAAAAGTTTTCCGGCTTGTAAGGCTCCTTGCGTTATGGTACTACATCGCGAGATAGTATCATGATGCTCAATTGTACTTCAGTATACCACCGGCTACACCCATGTAATTCTGCCATTTGACGGGTGGTTGAAGGAGATTTTCGTCAAATCCTTGATGTGTGTCCAAATAAATATGCTACGGACCGATTCCACGTTTGACAGCGCCACCAACAGTGCTCAACACGTGAGCGTTATTTTCGCCTGGCAGCATGCACGATCGTGATGGTGATTGACAGTTTTTACTTACGAGATTGACGCGGGACGAACTTTGACCTACGCATCTTGTTTATCAGACAATGTCATTGAGGAAACGGCAGACGTCCGCCGCCCTTTCATCAAATAGTTGACGTTCCCCCTCCTACACCGCGTGTCCAACACTCGCTCTTTGTTGCACACCTGTTGCAGGCATTCCGTTTTGGTATACGTTCGAATGATGGCTCACTATACAATGTACTTAATTAACTGAATGTTTGTTACACCTGCGTGTGATTACCTCCTTGGATCAATTTCTACAAAATGCTTCAAGAATTTCCCCCAAATGGAAACGTTCTCCACTTCCCCCTTCGCCACTACCCATAACACTCTTCCTACACCATCCTCCCATTTCAACGGTGTCTCTTCACCTTCCCTCTTGATCATCCTCATCCAGTCTGGGTCTGCACTCATATACCCAGGATCAACCGCGTTCATCGCCACACGACCTCCCTTCCAAGCCTTGCCAGCCTCAGTTTCCGTGAGCATATTAAGCGCAGCTTTGGACATGTTGGTGTGCACATGCTGACCGTTCTTTGTCTGACGTCGCTCCGGCAAGCCTTCGCGCGATGACACGTTGACAATATAGGCCGATGGTTTCTTTGGCAAAGCATCGTCCATAGGTTGCGCTTCCGAGTCCGATGGTCGGCGTTTCATGTATGGAATGAGTTCTCTAATAAGAATAAACGGAACGAACGTGTTTACGCTGTGGGCGGAGATAACGTCCTCGTATGGTATCTCCGACATGCGTTGCATCCAAGACGATTGTCGTTCTGGGTTTGGAACGCCACTGTTCTCTATGAGAAGACGGTCGGATTGGCCGCCGCGCAAGCGTGGGGTGTAATCAATATCGTCATCTTGGGCTATGCGACCATCAGGCTCTGCGTTCGCCAGCAGCCATTCGCGCCGAATATGACTCGCCTCCTGTTCGACGGAGTCTGTCAAAGTTTGTGCAGCATTGTTGATCAGGATGTCTAATTTGCCCGTCTCCCAATCGTGAAGACAGCCGAGGATAGCCTTGATGAGGGCAAATACGTCCTTGGCAGTCCTGAAATCAGCGCCCAGGATCATCAACCTGGATATCCACTCCTCCGCGTCGTGTTCTTTGCGATATCTCTCCAAGGCGTCACGTGGGTAACGAGTCGAAACAATGACTCTGGCGCCGCAACGAAGAAGGCGTAAAGCAGTATGGAAACCCAGGTTCACCCTGCCACCGGTGACGACGGCGGTCTTGCCCCGAAGATCGAGATTCGAGGGAAGAGAAATCGCGGATGATGATATATTGAACTCTCCGCACGAATGGCACAACGACGGGTAGAGACGATGACACTGGGCCATTCTAAACCGGCAGATATAACAACTACTGTTCTGCTTGGTGTCCGTCAACAGCGAATGGCGTAAATGAGGTCCAAGCTCAAGTTGAGACTGGATGACAGACGTTACTTTGTCCGCGCCGTCAATGTTGACTTTCACCTGCGGCAGTTGAAGGTACCGCAGGACTTTGAGCGCGGCGCGATAATCGTCGTCAGAGGGGATCATATGTGAAGGTATGGTGCTGCGATCGCCATCCATTGTGTCTCGTTCAAGATTAGCTAGGTAGCTTTTGATATTGGCTATGATGCTTGCATAGCGCATGCGGACAACGGCGAGCGGGACGCCAGGCATATCATTGCTGATCTCGCGAGCAATGGCATCTGCTCTAGCTGGCAGGCAATAGGCGAGAGGACTGGGAATGCCTTTTCCTGTACGGCACAGCGACTGATCTTGTAAGAGACGGGTAACGACTACCGATGGTGGCTGCGATTCAAGGAACGAAGCGCAAGCGTCTAGTGATGTCAATGGGAAGTCCATGGCCCTGCCGTCGTCATTGTCAATCAAGTCAAAACAGACACAAATTTAGTATTAATGCGGCCCGAAGTCGGCGCGCGCCGCTCCTTTTCAGGATTCCGAGTCTGAATCTTTTGCTACATTTGTGCGGTTCGGCATGTTCGTTAAATCTAACGCATTCTCAGTTCTACTCTAGCGAGTGCTACCTTGACGTATCTCGCTTCTCATGATTATGACGGGATCGTGTCTGTATTTGCAAAACCTGAACAATTTATCACCCAGATCGTAGTGAACAAATACAATCCGATAAATTGTTGGCAACTCGTCTCGGCGTGCTTTCTGCTCTATCTGATTGACACGTTTATCAGGTCTGGGAGATGGCAATCGTAATATGACATTAACGTGGAGAAAACGGTCTTTGTCAACATCCATTATTATGAGCAAGGCAACGTGAGTTTTCGAGCACAACGTGCGGAGTATAACCGAAAGGGGGCTATTCTAGGTTCAACTCGCGACGTTTCTTTCGCCCTGCCCTTCACGGTGGTCGACGAGACAGCTGCACTCAAGATCCTTGCGTTGATCGAGAAGGAAGAGAATAGCTATCAGCAATCTTTGGCTCATTCGTACCAAGATAATCAGCTGCCAACCATGCTCGCGAGACTTTCTTATCAGCTACAAACATGCTGTCCGATGAATGATCCCGCAAGGACATGGGGGGCGCCTTTTGGGCGCATCCTCAGAACTTGGACAGCCCATGCCCATTACTGTACGGCCAAATTCGCTATTCGAGGTTTGACGCAATCAGTTGGTGCATCTAGTTCTGTTTTAGCGAACAGCGGTTAGCTCACGTCCATCCGAATAGCCCTCGAAGTAGGAAAATACGGTATTGCTGCCAACGTAGATGCCCCTGGTAAGTACCTGAACTCGGGATGCAACATGCACTCATGGCACTGTAGCCGAACCGCATTGAAAGGATTTTCTTCATCATACTGGTTGTTCATGACGTATCTTAAAAGGCGGAGAGGAATGCGATGGGCCAATGATCTCAAACGGTCAGTCCTTCCCATTCACGCTCTATGAAGCATCGAGATTTCCTCCCTTCCAGATATGGAACAAGTGTCATGCACTATGCCATCTTATCTATAGAAAACATATTGAGTTAACCGATTGACATGTCTCTCACGCCAGATATCCGCCTTATACTCGGTGCGACTAAACTGGTATGTCTAATTGAAAATATGGCATATACGCAATAAGTGCATGTTAGGCTTCAATAGCAACCTTTCTTGTCAATGAAGACATTGGTGGTGGTGAAACATCCTTCAGCACGGAGCGATATTCGTCATCGGACAGCGTGTGGGAGGATGGCGATACGATCGCCATCGATATCCAGGGCATCGTGTTCAAGATTGGCTCGGTAGCTTCTGATATTAGCTGCGATACAGTTGCCGCATAGCGAATGCGGGCAACATTAAGCAGAATGCCAGGCACATCGTGGCCGATCTTGCATGTGATGGCGACTGCTCTCAGGCTGCAGGAAAAGACATATTACTGCGCGATACAGAGACAGGTGTTGTAAGAGACGGGCATCGAAGCGCAGGCATCTAGCGATGTCATTGTCAGTGGGGTGTCCATGCGGCCCCGGTGATCAGCGTACGATCTTGATGGCATGGCCACACTCCCATCCATTAATAGACTTTTCTACCCGGAGCACTGTATTATTAGGTTACTCATGATACAGGTTAAATGGCCAACCGACGTTTCGTCTGTTGGTCTCAGTCCATTCTCCATCAGTGGTATGAGTCCCCCTCGACGAGTCGCAATAGTAACTGGCGCTGCCTCTGGAATCGGGAAAGCAATCGCGCTGAAGCTAGCAAGCGACGGCCTTAACGTGGCGTTGAACGATCTGCCAGATTCACTTGACAAGCTAAGCGATGTCGCCGCTCTAGCCTCCCAGTACGGCATTGACACCATTCTGGTCCCCGGAGACGTCTCCTTTGAAGCAGAGGTGGAGAAGATGGTTCATGACACCGTCAATCGGTTTGGTGGTCTTGATGTCGTAGGTTCATCCTGCTGCCAATGTCTATTGATTATTAAATAATGAATCAATATTAGATGATAGCCAATGCAGGTATAGCAGATCGTCAAGGATCTTCAATAACTGAGAGTGCGTATCTTCCTGCCGTAATTGGTATGTCGACACCAATGCCTCGGCGCAGTGACGACGGACAATTGGGATCGGATGCTTGCCATTCATGTTCGAGGGACTTTTCTGTGCTACAAATATGCCGTCCGGCAGATGATCCAGCAAGGACGAGGGGGGCGCCTTGTAGGCGCGTCCTCAGTCCTTGGACAACAGGCAATGCCCCATTTTGCTCATTATTGTGCAGCCAAATTCGCTATTCGGGGTTTGACGCAATCGGTTGGTGCGTCTAGGTCTATTTTAGCGAACAGCGATTAACTCACGTCCATCCGAATAGCCCTCGAAGTAGGAAAACACGGTATTACGGCCAATGCATATGCCCCCGGTAAGTATTTGGACTCGAGATGCCCATGCCATTCTTATGGTACGAATTTCAGGCGTGATCAACACTCCCATGAGTGAGTAATGCCAGAGTCAGTCGTGACCGCTGAACCGCCTCTTATACTGCTTCAGTTGATGGGCTCACTGAGCGTACCCGAGCCGCATTGTATGAGGTACGCGGCATATTTCATCATATTCGTTCTATATTGAGATTATGACGTATCATGGAAGATAACGAAGAAGACCGCGATAGGTCATGAAGGCCAACCAGAAGACGTGGCGAACGTTGTCTCTTTCCTTGTCTCAGAGAAGTCTGGTTTTATAACTGGTCAATCGGTCAGTCCCTCCCATTCGCGGTCTATGAAGCATTGAAATTGTTCCTCCCTTCCAGATACCGGTCAATGGCGGGTGGTATATGAATTAGGGTTGATCAAATGATTGGTAGCCAGATGTCAGAATCATGGATCGTACAATGTCATTCTTATCTCTAGTATACATGTTGAGTTAACCGATTGTCATATCTGCCATATCAGATATCCGCGTCGTACTTGGCGCGACTGAACTGTTGAGTCTAATCGAAAATATGACATCTTTGATAATCTGGGCAATAAGTCCATGTTGGGCCTCAATAGCAATCTTTGCGCTAATTGGTTGTTAACGAAGAGTTTGATGTCAAAGAATTCAACATACCTATCTTTTGCACTCTTTTCAAGTTGATTCTCTTCCTTCTTTTTCTCTTCCTTCTCCTAAGAGTAGCATCAATAAAGGACGGAGATCATCACAATAGAACACACCTTGGAACTTGATGGTTCTTTGTCTTTCAAAGATGGGAGTTGGGGCTGTGTATTGGCGATGCTCGCTTGAGCGCGGCTTAACTTTTGATGTAGATCGCTCAGCTGCGAAACGGCGTATGCCCTGTTCTGTAAACGGTTTGAGAACTGAGATTTAGAATAATGAAGAATAAGGAAGACATACAGATATCAGTGGGCTTTGACTGAGCGTATTKGCCCAATACTTGTTCCACAGCATAGCAAGGATGTCATTGTCGAGGCTCGATTTGAAGATCTCGATGTTCAGCTGGTAGTACTGATTGGCGTGTACTCCAAAATCCTCAATCTTGCTAAGAGGTATAGACTGATATTCCGAGCTTGATGCGTTGGCCGGCGTATAGTTTTCCGGATAAGTGCGGAAAGCGCCAATGTCCACTTTTCCAGCAGAGATAGTACGGTTGGGATCAATCTGGTGCAACAAATGAATGAGATGATCACGAAAAAAAAGTTAGTTTAACGCACGACGACAGCGACAAAGGGGTCTTGATATGATTGATTGTTCATTTGCGTATTGACATCAATCCCAGACAGCCAACAGCCGTATCCTGGGTGAGAATGGTACCATCCGATAGCGTTCTCAAGTCTCCCGACCTGAACAAGCATTGGACTTTGCATGACAGCCTTGGGTTGTACAACGTACCTTCTTACTATTTTCCATGTACTCTACCATATACTCATAAGCCTCACTCGCCGCATTTACACGTGTTTCTGTGCCTTGTACCGGAAGTGCGAACGAATCCATGACCACAATCGAATCGCCCACGACTTTGCCTTGCATGAGACCCATAATTTCATGTGGAACACCAGAGCGCGCATGGATAACCTATCCGACGTGGATCAGGAGGTAATTACTAGTGGTACAGTAGTACACACCATCTTGATCAGCGCTACGGCGGAAATCTTACATGACTTGAAATAATGAGGGCTAATGATCCGTTAATTGATGTCGCAGAGCGATACCAGGATGCTGCTCACTCATTCTTCCAAGGAGAATCTCGATTGATGCGCTTGTCCTGCTCTGGATCGAATCTGTATATCTCGTCTTGGGGCGATACGTCCAAGATATCGTTTTCCAGTGAGAATGACTTGAGTGCCGTCTGGGACATGGCGGGCAGGGGCAGGCACCTTGTTTGCCATCAACCTGCAAACCAAACATGAAACTGGTACCTCATTGCACCCACGAGTTGGAACTTTGAAAGATCATGTCAGAACCAGCTTCATTGTTGTCTACGGACGTCAAATTGCATGGCGAGGGCTCGCAACATGGCCAGGGCTGGTCCAATTACTACCGCTATCTTGGGGCAATGCAGGCGCTTTATGTTGTATGTAATATGTGTCATTTGATCTCATGTTCATCCTCGTGTCTCAGGTATGTCTCACGGCACATTTGTTTTGGTCAAATATGGCAATTATCATTCTGATTCGCGTGTCCATCACGTCCTAGGAACTGATGAGCGCTGAGCGCCCCACCCTAAAACAGATCGTTACGTTGAAATTACTCAAAATACCTGCCAAATGTCAACGCATGGCACCGCATTAATGCCCCTTGGCTCATATTTCACACAGAAAGATATCAGGAAGCCATCTCAACGAATGACATGCCGTTTCATATACCGCCCAACTCCATCGGCACATCACCATCGTGATGGGGTCCGATCGAAACCAGGCGATTCGCCTAAACCCTATTTCTTGCAGTTGAGGCCCTATAAAATGGTCGACATAACATCAAACCTTAGCTCCGCTACTCTCTCCTAGCGTTCTCCTTGTTATCATGTACCAAGATAAACAGCCCCAGCCTATGATGGGCATGACCGTCGCCCCTGGTGGTAACAGGAATATAAGGAACCTTCCTTACAACTCATCTGGGAAGCGAGGTTGGAGTCACAGTATTTGTGGCTGTTGCGGCAGTTGCGGCACCTGTATGTTTATCTGGCTCGTCACCGATGTCCTCTTTAAAAAGTGACCCTATCCTATCATTATAGGTTGCTGTGCTTGGTTCTGCCCATGTGTGGTGTACTCCAAGGTCAAAAAGCGTGTCGATCATTTGAATGCATATGGCAGAGCTGATCCCCACAACGGCGGCGGCTGCTGTACTGGAGATTGCATGCTCTGGTGCTGCCTTCAGAGCTGCTTGGGAGCTGGATTTGTTCTCCAGGTAAGATAAGCGCCGATATACTATCTGTTCCGGAACTTATCCGTTCCACGCCAGATATCCAACCGAGGCAATATTCGTGGCCGATATAACATTAGTGGGGGCTGTTGTAGTGATTGTTGCGCCTCCTTCTGCTGCACACCCTGCGCCCTCGTGCAAGAGAGTCGCGAACTCGAATTGGAGGAACGTACCTTAGGCCGATAAGCGGTTTTTTTCTCACAGACTGTCTCAATTTTTTGTTACATACCGTGTACAGCAGTTGTCCCTACTACATGTGATAACTATCTAGCAGTATCTAGCCTGCTGTTATATAGTCCAATTGATGTTACGATGATCAAATGCAACGATCGCTGTCGATTGCGAACTACCCCTGCGGGGATGCGTGCTGGTATGAATGTTACCATGTTGCCCAGATCAAGGACGACATTCCAACGTCAAGTACCTATGAGGTTCTCGACAACGGAGAAATACAACATAGTCGTTGAATCTTTTGTCTGGATTCCGGGATGCAAACGTCGGAGAGTAAGTGCTGCTGATAAATATCTCAGGGGCGGATGCATGTATATATTATCCCTCTTAGTTCAGAAAAAAGATGCCTCGTTCCGTCGGATCCAATCAAACCTTGAGAAAAATATTTATACAAGCTCGAGAAGTTGCCCCACTGTGGAGCAACCGCGACCGTCTTGCCAATTGCAATGTCCCAACAGGTGCGCCACCATGATTTGTTGTAGCAGCAGCACTGACTATCTTGCAGCCGCCGGAAAAGGCTTACACGCCTCCGCTTCCAGGCGCTGCTCCGCCTCAGGTTCCCGGCCAGTACGCCCAATATCCGAACCAGCAGTTCCAACAAGGTCAGCCGCCTCAATACGGTCCTCCCCAGCCCGAGCAGCAGTCGCAAGGTCAGTACGGGGAGGCCCCGAATCCCCAGTATCCTCAGGATCAGTACAACCAGTCCTATCCGCCGCAGGGACAATACCCTCAGCAGTACCCGCCCCAACCTCCTCCCCAAGCAGCACAGGGCCAGCCGCAACCCCAGTATCAGCAGCAACCGTACCAGCAACAGCCGTACCCACAACAACCGCCTTATCCGCAACAACAACCTTATCCGCAACAGCCTTATCCGCCACAGCAACCGTATACCACCGTCGTGGTGCAGCAGCAACCATTGCCGATAATCGGCATGAGCATCGCTGCCCCTGGCGGTAACAGGAACGTCAGAAACCTTCGTCGCGATGCGCTGGGTAGAAGAGCGTGGAGCTTTGGTCTCTGTGATTGTTGCAACGATTGCGGTACATGTAAGTTCGTCCGCGTTTCCGCTTCGATTTAGCCTTTGACAGTATGGGGACAGGGATGTTGGGTTTCTGCTGTCCTTGTATCCTATACGCTCAGATAAAGCAGCGCGCCGACTATCTGAACGCGTATGCAAGACCTGATCCAACGCGCGGCGGTAGTGGAGTCGATATCAATTGCATGGTCTGGACTGCGCTGCATTTCTCGACTGGATGCGGCCCCGCACTTCAGGTACGCCAAAAACAAATTATGTTGTACATTCCTTCATGTGATTACAGGCTGTCACGAGAGGCCAGATACGCAACCGGTACATGATTGACGGTAACGGATTTGGAGATTTCTGCGCAGCTTGTTGGTGTACTCCTTGTGAGTTGACGCAGGAGCACCGGGAGCTTGAGTTGGAAGAGCAAGCCTTGTCGAAGTAATGGCTGTCCCGGCGACTACATTATTTGCAATTCCCTAAAATGACTATTTTAATTTCAACCCACGTTACGTACATCTTTTTAAAAAAAAATTCAATGTGAGAACGTGACCATGTGTTGTCGCGCAGCATGTGAGCAAAAAGTAGAATTCGAGCGAGCGCTACGAGCGTTGATATGGTGACAATTGAAATTGAACATTGATTCTTATTATTATCACGCAAAGAGATACAAAGGCGCCACACGTCCGAAAGGAAAAGCGTGCCGTTGGAGATGAAAAATGTAATCAATCCTCAATGAGCCAATCTGACACCGCCTCYAGTCCCGAGCCTGCATCAATTTTCTCGTAGTACGAAACAGAGAGCTCTAGAAGTCGTTAGAGCCACCGTTCAGGACTGTTCTGGCGATAGTACTAACGTCAAAAGTGACTTGGCTCGAGAATATGCCCATTTCGCAACCTCCAGTCCCTCAACCACTCGGCGCGCGAGTWATTTTGTATTGAAAGCGCCTTGTCAATCTTCTTCAATGTCCATTGCAGCCATGCTTCGGTTTTATCCACAGATTTCTTCGGTGGCGCTGAATTCTCTGGTGGTGGCTTTGTTCGGTTCAACATACCATGCAAGTGCGGAAGGAGTGATTTCGCAACGATAAGTGAATCGTCCGAATTGTGCTTGAAACATGCAGAAATAAGCATAGAGCAAGAGATGAGGTCCCGAGAGATTGGGGTCAAGGAATAAACGCTGTATAGCGCAGAGGCCGCAATAACTCTATCAAGCGGATGTTCGACATGCAAAGAATGGAGTAATTGTCGGGCTCCTGGTAGAGTGAGCTTTAGGTTGTATTTTGCGTAGTCTCCAAATACGTCAAGTGCTAATAGAGGGCACGAGAGTTGTTCGCAGCGATCTGGCGAGGCAATCAGAGATCGACGTAAAACATAGGATTGTGCACTCACTAACGAATAATTCTGAGAAMTGAGAGTCGAATTTGCGTCCCCGGGCAGTCCAAGAAGGGAATAGCCCTGCCAACTCCCGAAGCTGCTCTTCAGTGGTCGCCAGATCAACCAAGTTCGTCCAGGCACTAGTGCGAACCTGTGGCAGCTTTATTTCTGGTTTCCGCCCGAGTCTTGGCTTAACAAAGTCTAACAATTTGTCATACCGCTCGCGCCGTGCCTCGGGTGACAGCTTGTTCTTCTTTGACGGCTGGGGTTGGGGCGGGGTAGCCGAAGCTGCAGCCAACTTCTGTAAATTAACGGTTTCCGAGGCCGGATGTGGCTGGATTGGTGCATCCTTGAATAACTCTCCGGTTTCTCCAACGTCCTCGAACAAGTCGACGACATCCTGAATTTTTTTCTTCTTGTACACTTGACGTCGCGTTAACAGAACCAGTACGACAAGGAAAGAAACACTATCATACCTGCAGGCGAGTTATGGAAAAATCTCGGGTTTCGTGTTACATGACTGCGGGTCAGGCTGGCAAAGGTGCGTCGTGCCAGAACGCTGGCCATGATTTCAGAGCAGCTACTCGGCCGGTGAAGCCGAGCAGATATTTGCCTCTGCTTGCCACCTACTACCTGCTCAAATAGAGCCAAACATAGATCGCTACCGAGTCCAAATTTTTATGTTTGGCTTTAATCTTATTCCGCTGTCAACATGTCACCTTGTGGAATCCGAATATACCCGTCGGACGCCGTCTATAAGTCAATGGGGTTCATCGTGCAGCCGTATAAATGCCTAGCCCAGGAACTGCTGCGCCACTGATGATAAAACATGTGTTTCCGCAGCGATACATTCAGTAGTCCCGCGCTTTAACTTCGCTAGCACTTTTCATCAAAACCAATATGCGTCGGCATCTAGGCGGAATCGGAGAATATTGAAGTACCCCACTTGCTGGCTAATTCAATCGTCAAATGATGGACGTGGAGTACAACATTTGCCCATTCATGCGTGCTGCTGAGCATCCTTGAAGATAATTGAAGGACACAAAGGACACAAAGCTACCTTTGTTCAAAAGCACAGGTCGCGCGACAGACATCTAGGGTCGAGACTGATCTCAGGCTTGGCGTCCAGAAATAGCACGCTCGGTAAGAACGGCTTTCTGCCACCAGCTGTCACCTCCAAGTTCCAATCCCCGCTTTGCTTTTGCCTAGTCTCACGATTGTCTCAGATAGGTCGTTCCTCGTCGGCGCGGCGCCGATAAGCTTGCAAGAATGGAAGCTTTGATTGGACGATAGGGGATTTCTGCCCTGCTTACTAAATGACCCCGATCCTAGATCGTTTCCAACATCCGACCCTATAAATGCGGCAAATTGATCAACGAACCACCCACTAAGCAACGTAGGGCAGGCAGCGGGTCCTTCCAATCCTTTCAAGATGGTCAATGTTACCTACGACTCCTGTAAGGAATCCAAGTACGCTTCTTTGTTGGCAAAGCTAACTCTCTTAAAGCGGGCGACTTGGTGACACCTTCGGGCGATACACTAGTGACATACAACTTGGGCGATATCGCCTTCGTCCTCATTAGCATGGTGCTCGTCTTCATCATGATACCTGGCGTCGGCTTCTTCTACTCGGGATTGCTGCGCCGCAAAAACGCGTTATCTATGTTACATATGAGCATGTTATCGGTCGCCGTTGTTACGTTCCAGGTATGGTTGTTGCCCAATCATAAAGGACCCATTACTGAAATTTTACTTTCAAGTGGTTCTTCTGGGGTTACTCCCTTACCTTCAGTGACACAGCCGGCCCCTTCATGGGGGATTTGAGTTAGTTCGGTTCCCTGTTGTCAATCGGACTTCATTTACAAATTTGCACGCAGGGTACTTTGCATTGAAAAATGTTCTGGCTCAGCAATCAGTCGCGAGCCCCAGAATTCCGGCCATCCTTTTCTGCATATACCAGTTAATGTTCGCCGCCATTACGTATGTATTCGCTCCGCATTATCGCCGCAATCTGAATGCTAATCTATGTCTAGACCGTGCCTCGCCTTGGGAGCTATCGCAGAGCGCGGACGCATTGGTCCTTTGCTCGTGTTCATTTTCGTCTGGGCGACGGTCGTTTACGATCCCATTGCTTGCTGGACATGGAATCCTAATGGATGGGTGTTCAAGCTTGGTGGCCTGGATTTCGCAGGAGGAACTCCTGTCCATATCTCTTCTGGAACTGCCGCCCTCGCCATCTCCCTTTACCTTGGCAAGCGCCGCGGATACGGCACGGAACGACTCGCGTACAAGCCCCAGAATACATCTTATGTTATCCTTGGCACCGTGTTCCTCTGGTTTGGCTGGTTCGGTTTCAACGGTGGTTCCGCCCTTTCTGCGAATCTACGTGCCATCCAAGCGTGTATTGTTACCAACTTGGCCACCGCAGTCGGAGGCTTGACGTGGATGCTTTGGGTATGGGTTTCTTATCCCTCGGCCATCCCTACGATTTAACATGATTCCAACAGGACTACAGGCACGAGGGCAAGTGGAGTGCTGTAGGTTTTTGTTCAGGTGCTGTGTCCGGTCTGGTTGCAATCACTCCAGGATCTGGTTTCGTCGGATCCCGTAAATCATTTTTAATCCGTCGTATGTCCGCCTGTTAACTTGTCTTCCCGATAGCTGCCGCCGTAGTTTTCGGAGTCATGGCCGGCACAGTCTGCAACTTTGCAACCAAGCTCAAGTTCATATTTAATTACGATGACACCCTCGATGTTAGTTGCTTCGAAAACTGATTGTACACTTGCTAATCATCTTTTAAGATTTTTGCATCTCACGCTGTCGGTGGTATTGTCGGAAACCTATTGACTGGCCTATTTGCGCAATCTAGTGTCGCCGAATTCGACGGCTTGACTGTGATTCCTGGAGGCTGGTTGGACCGTCACTACGTACAGCTCGGAATTCAACTCGCTGATTCAACTTCTGGTTTCGCTTGGTCCTTCGTCGTAACCGTGCGTCTTCATTCTCCATGGTAATTAGTCACTAACAATAGGGATAGACAATCATTCTATGGATCATGCACTACATCCCTGGTCTCCGCCTCCGCGCATCTGATGAAGCTGAAATACTTGGCATTGACGACGCGGAAATGGGCGAATTTGCATACGATTACGTTGGCCTTGAACAAGAAATTGGTCACAGTATCCCCCCTGCGGGCGTGACAGTTAAAGATGCCGAACGCGAAGAACAGAAGACAGTCTCGAGCGACAGCGGCTTGCAAGACAAAACAGTAGACGAGAAGGCACAGGCCCAGCGGTGAGAGAGATAACATTTTTACCCGTTGAGAAGAGGTTGTAGGAATGACATGCACAATACCCGTCATTCGTAGGCGGTCCTTTGACTCGATAGAACTTCGTTACTATTATCATTCTTTTGTTCAAATTGTAATTAATAGTTGGAGGAGCGAGGAGATATGTTGACTACGGTTGCACGACTAGCGCATGAATTGGCGATGGCGATCTGTCAGGAACCGGAAGACAAAAAGACCTGACATATGGATTGTTGATCAACGTCAACTACCATATGGGACTTATCAATGGATTCGCATGTCTTCCTTTCGCCATCAGTGATATATTGATGCATGACCGAGGGTTTATACGGACGTAGCACTTTCGCCACTTGTGCCAAGACGTGCCTTGTAATAGTGGAGTCTGGACTGCGCCTAGCGCCACCGAATAGAAGAACATATCATAAGCGAAACATCGTTAAATAGGCTTCCTTCACGCCATGAATTGCCCCGGATATTGTGAATTGCTCTATGTTTATGCAGCGCTCAAGAATCGCAATAAATATCAAATGCCCTCTACCGCGGCGCTGGATGTGTGAACCTTCCTTCATAGCATAATGCTCTCAGTTGTACGGTGGAAGGCTAACTTCTGGACGAAAATATGCTTCTTGTACTTGCTTGGCATCCATCAAGTCCGCCCCCCTATCCCCCCAACTCGTGCCTTCGTTTTAATGTTTCACGCAGTCGTGATGACATACGAAACTCTCAGGCCAGCCGAATTTCGCCTACGACAAAACACCGTGGGCAATCCTTCGGGTGTTTTTAATTTTGCTTCCATTCTGTGATGCACTTGGTGATCGGACGTCACAAATAGTTACCGTATTTGGAAGTCAATTCAATGAACATGCCAACCGACGCAGAGGTCGCCCAGCACGATGAGACTTCACGTCTTCTTTCGCATAGCGAAGCCATCTCCTCTTACGATGGAACCAACTCAAACGCCGCTTCAGAGCCCCTTGCAGAACCAGTCACTTCCCATGAAGTGAAGACTGCACTGTCACATCTGGCCTATGTTAGAAAAATTTTCATGCGCTTCAGTTAGTGATTTTGTCTCATGCCAACATTTCCTAGGTTATTCCAATGGCAATTGGTGTATTCCTCGTTGCCATGGACTTGACTATCGTCGTATCATGTACGAATCGCGTATTCCCTATTTTTCTCATGTTTAAAGACAACTTAATGTTACAGCATACGCCTCAATAGGCAGCGAATTGAATCAATTACAAAATACAAGCTGGATAGCAACTGCATACATGTTGACTCAAACCAGTTTCCAGTGCGCATGTCTTCTCTGACGTCCTTTGATCAATGTCAACAGTGCATTCTCTCCAGGCCTCTGTCCGGAAAACTCAGCGACATCTTTGGTCGCAAGACATGCCTGTTGACATGTTATGCGATCTTCACCCTTGGGTGTTTGCTCAGTGGTTTATCGACTTCGATGACGCAGCTTGTCTTATCCAGAGCAGTAGCTGGCATTGGAGGAGGGGGGATACCACCGTATGTATAATCAAGCTATGGCCTTCCTTCTTTGTTGATCAAAGTACAGATTGATTACATTTATAATGTCCGATGTCGTACCGTTGCGCGATCGAGGAACTTGGCAAGGTAGACCTGTATACAATTAGACCTGATCACCTTCTAATGTTTCATAGGGGTGCTTGGTGTCATTTTCGCTTCTGGATCTGCAATTGGTGCGCCTTTAGGTGGCTTTTTGGCGGACAACATAGGTTGGCGCTGGTAACTTTCATCACTCTTCGTGTCATTCTCTCAGCATGTTTGACACTTAACAGGGCATTCTTGATACAAGTCCCGATTTGCGTCCTTGCAATTGCCTCGGTGGCACTCGCTCTCCATCTGCCTGCGACCAACAAGTCGACCAGTTTATCTGCCAACATCAAGCGTATAGATATTGGAGGAGCGATTACACTCGTCCTGACCGTCTTTTTCCTGCTATATGGTCTTGATAGAGGTGGAAACGTATCCTGGTCTGACTATTTCACTATAGGCTCGCTCATTGCTTTCGGTACTTCTGCAATCCTGTTTATGGTCTTCGAGGTGTCTATAGCGACGGAGCCATTTGCGCCAAAAAGGATAATCTTCAATCCTTCTCTACTAGCCTGCTACCTCAGCAACTTTTTCGCCTCGGCGGCATTGTTAGCCCAAGTCTTCCACATATCACTATTTTATCAAGCAGTTCAAGGAAAAACTGCTTCGGAAGCAAGCGTTTGGCTCGTCATTTCCGTTATCGGAGCCATGACTGGATCATTATTGGGTGGTCTCACAATTCAATACTCTGGGAAATACTATGCTATCACGATCGTCGGCTTCTTCCTGGCAGTTGTGGGGACGTCCATCGTTCTCTTTTCCAGCGGAGTTATCGCTATTTCTACCCTTGGTCTTGCCGTCGGTACAGTCCTTGTGCCTTCAAAAGTTATACGTTGCAACTTATGGGCTATCACCAGGTTTGGCCCTTACTAACATCGCCGCTTGTAAGCGTAACACTCTTATTACCTCCATAGAGGTATATTGATGTAATGGCAGGCAGTGGGTCCACCACGACCCTCGTGGCAATCTTAGCAAATGCTGGGCAGGCAGATCAGGCCGTCGCAACTGCTGGTAGGCGTCGTGTGATTTCGATTCCTGTGAATCACTTTAAATAATTCTTCCCAGTTTCCTACCTTTTTCGGTCTCTGGGATCAGTTGTTGGCTTGTCCGTGGGAAGCACGCTTGTTCAGGACACCTTACGTTATTTTTTGCGCTTGCGATTGTCAGGAGCCGATGCACAAGAAGTGAGTAAGATACTCGGGTACTTTTCAACACTTTTCTTGACCATTTTACGAAAAGATTATAGGACGCGTCCGAGAATCCCTCGACTACTTGAATCAACTGGATCCCCATACTAAAGCTATTGTCGTACGCTCATACGAGGATGCTCTTCAAGTCGCGTTCTTCTTCACAGTCGTTATGGCCGCCTGCGCGGCGTTCTTTTCACTGTTCATCAAAGAAAAGGAGCTAAATCAGGATAACCCTATCTAGTCAGCTTCGTTTTYCGATTGTCATAATACCATCGGCGGTGGTCACTTGGATATTCACACTCAGGCTAGAAAATCTTTGGTCCCTATTAGCAGTGAACATGTTAGACGTGGCGAACGGCAGGGACATGTACTTAATTTTTAACATTAACTCAGGATTATGTCCCTCGCTTGGCATCGACGATTCTGAACGAGGTCCCATTTTTTCAATGACATCGCGAAAGCAAATTAACATATGTCAATTGCAACCTTTAGATCGGCGTCTCAAGAATGGGATTGACTGATTGCGCATCAAGCCGTCCACCTATCAACTTTATTCATTAACCCGAGGTAATTCGACCTGTCGGGAGAGTTCAGAACGTCGGTAGACCTTTGGCAAAGATGGCCTTGGTCGCCGTGAAAGAAGGCTACGGCGTTCGGACCGCTTGGGGCTATCAATGACGGAGCCTTACCCGGCCCGTCCTTATTTAATCAAAGTAATGATATCATGAGATGGCATTCTTAATCGACAGCATTCTGATATCAAGCAAGCATCGATAGGACGATATGGTAGTCCACACCCTGCGCACTGCGTTGAAGACGGGTAAAACGGCTTTCGGGGCATGGCTCACCGTTCCAGGATATTTTCACGCTCGCACTGTCGGCCAATCGAGCCGACATTTGTCATGGGTCGTGATTGATTGCGAGCACGGGCATATTTCACTAAATCCTGGGGCATCCGAGAGTGTCAATGGAATCATATCTGCTTCCCCTTTGGGTTCACCGAGCGCCGTGATTCGCATTCCAGCCACAGGAGACTCCGATAGTAGCAGCTGGCAGATCAAACTCGCCCTGGACGCTGGGGCTCACGGAGTGATGGTGCCTATGGTCAGTCTGTTCAAACATCGTACTTTGATAAAGTTGCTGAGGCGAGGCTTTATCTCAGGTATCGACCGCTGAGAAAGCGGAAGAGATTGCAGTGTACAGCCGATTTCCGCCCGTTGGGAAGCGAGGCCTTGGAAGCCCATTTGCTCATGGAACCTGGAGCTTGAATACAGCGACCGAATATATGAAAGCCGCAAACGACCATGTTCTGGTAATGGTACAAATTGAGACCAAAGAGGGCGTCCAGAATATTGACAAGATCGCCGCTGTTGACGGAATCGGTTAGTGGTCTGTGCCTTATCACCACCATCATCTTGAGTAGCGCCGGTTGGCCAAATGCTCCATTAGATGTCATATTCATAGGACCATACGATTTATCTCTGTCGCTCGGATGCCCACCACCATCTCCGGATCCTCACCCCGATGTAGAAAAAATAATACAGCACATTTTGCAAGTAACCCACGGAGCCGGGAAAAAATGGTGTGTTACTCTGTTCCTCGAGTTTGGTAAGCTGAAACTAGTGAGCAGTGCTATTTTTTGCTCGTCTGGGACTCAAGCGGCCAGGCGCGCTGCTGAAGGCTTTGACATGGTGGGTACCTTCTGAACCAGTCATTATCGTCATTCACGGGATAACGGGATAACAGGTTAATGTCACGACCGACACAGGTTCTTTGACTGAGGCCATGTCAGCTCATTTAGAATCGGCCATCAGGGGTACTGAGGAATAATGGAGATAAATCCATTAAGCAGTGACACGCATGTATTGGCATGGAACTGTTGACTGTTGAACATAATTATTTGCCATCTGCCTCTAAAGGTCGCTGGATCAGCAGCGTTTCTCAGAAGTTGCTCACACACGAATGTTCCTCGAGAGAAACCCGAAGTTAAACGTTAATATGCCGTCTTCGTTCAATAAGATCTTGTATTCGTGGCAACGTCTCTCACGTCTTGTGTTTTTTGGACGCGTCTGCTGTACTTACTTAAAACTGCAAAGCATAGAGGGTCATGGATTAAATTTTGGTTGCCGGAAAACGATACATCGAAGTTATTTTCGGTCAGGTTGGCAAGACGTAAGAGCATCGAGAATGAAATCCTCGGCGTGATCCTTGAATTGGCCGCGGGACAAAAGAAATTCATCTTGCACGTCTACCGTCCATGGGTTTGGCATTCTCATTAGGGGGTTGGGTTCGCATGCTGCTCTGCCACGGTCTTGAATTTTGCAACGTGGTTACGGTCCGATTCAGAATTGGAGCTCCGCCTCAAAGGCCTCCGCTCTCGATTTCGACATCCCTGAACCGCCATCCAATGTCATCAGCCAAATACCAGAGACTTTCGACGTCTGACCGCTCAATCGTGGAAGAGAAGTACCCACGGCGGTCGTCGTTTGACGTCTCTACACCGTCGTACCAGAATGACCCACGTTTCCACCAGCCGACCCCATCGCCGCTTGCTCGCGCAGGTCTATTGATCTTCATTGTATTTATGTTCTGGTTGGCCTTCTCCGTCCGCAAGATCGCGTGGTTGGGCGGTTCTGCGCCGCCCCCTGGTATTGATGTCGTCTTCTAAGTCCAAGCCGTGGGTACAACTTGCCTTTACATCAGGCTGCGCTGCTCACCGATTACATTTAGCCTACCAGACTAGCCTCTATTCATCGCATAGGAGGCAAGCGGAAGTCCAATTGCACCTGCACTCATTTGCGCCCAACGCATACTTCCTAAGACTTGGACTCTCATTGATACATATATCTATTATATATTCCACTACGCAATGTGCAGTTTATAATATAAGCATTCCAATGTTCAAATATCTAGGATTTCTAGGGGTATCGTATATGAGGACGAGTTGCATATGAAAAATTGTTCTAGAGTTCAGAATCAGAACACTGCCAAATGGTCACGGTGCACGTTGAAATAACACATACCAACTAGAGTCAAACTTTCGCTTTTGTCCTTTTGTTACGGGACTTTGAACGCGCCTTTCGTTTTCGTTTGGTCGGTGTCGGTTTCGGGAGTGTGGCCGTAGTGGGCTCTGCCCCTCGGATGCGAATGCGCCCATCCCTTAACGTTTCTGTTATAATCGGACTTGCTGCGGGTCTAAATTTGTGCTCTTTTGAATATCTGTGATTCAAGAGAACACGAATTCGTGATCGACAGTATCAGTCAAGCCCCGCTTCTTACTGACCTAGTGGCGTATATAACCTTGGGTTTCGATTGAGTAGTCTGGTATGTTGAAATAAGAAGACCCAAGAAGACGGCAACAATGGCAATAATCGTGGCTATTTTTCTGTATCCAATGCCAGGGTGTGCATCCGTCAGGGTCTCATCTTCATTGTACCCCTCGTTGTCCGAGTCCTGCTCCTCCTTCTCACTGGCAGCTGCTATCTCGTCCGGGACGTCATCAAGCAATTCGTACGTCTCGTCTTCCACCTTCATGATTGGTTGGCCAGCGTATCGGGATTAGGATTACCGTGGTCGAGGCAAGAAATGAAGATTTGGACCCCGACAAACTCAGTCAACCTAACCCTGTAGAGACGCGCGGCACCGCTGGACTCGCGGTTGGCTCTCTGACCAACGCAGGGCCGCGCAACGCTCAGACTGCTACCGCATTACCCGTGTCCTTCTTTGGAAGCGGGTCTGGAAGGAATGAATCAACCTGAGAATGGAGAGCTTATGAGACCCAATTTTGGTAGGTACAGCACATGTGCTTCAAGATAGGGATAATTAAATTATTACTAAGTTTGAAACAACGTCCCAGACGCATTCGACTACATACGCAAGTATCAACAATTATAAGAGATTATCAGTATGAATAAAGTCCATGACGATGCCTCGTGGCAATGGTATAAGTTAGATTAAGTTACGATRGAGAAATAGTTGTATCACGACCATAGTTCTGGTGAGAAATAGCTTGTGACTTCCCAGCCCTTTCCTTTGTAAGCCAACGTCACATATGTGTGGATGCCCTTATGAGCTTTTAGGGCACGATGATCACTGGGTGCGTAATCAATAACCGACCAGCTGAGCAAAGAATTTGTACTCACAATACTTTGGATACTTCTTGAGAAACCCAACCGTCAGGTGCAGATTTATCCGCTCTATAGACCTGCTCGACAGCTCTACATATCTGCAAGTCATTTCGGCCATAGCGCCTGTAAAATGTCATAAATAAGGTGTCGAAACAACTTAAAAAACCCTTACGAGACTGGCAAATAGATTTTGGGAAGCGGGATATCCACGCCTGGGTGCAATGAGAAGTAATATAGCAACCCCCCTGTAGGGTGCTGGGCGCTGCGTTTGCTCAAGCGTCCCTTATTTTGGATATCGGCACTGGCGGAAAGTTCCAGCTGGCGACCCGACGTAGAACTGTAGTTAGGGAACAAATTGTTCCACAAAATTTCTAAATGAGCTAGGGCATCTGTCATTGTTGATGACGAGATTGTTCCCCCGAGTGTGAGCGTTCTACAGGCATCTGCCCACGAGGCGCCCTCTTTCGGTCTACAGTATATCTATAGATGGCACTCAGCGATCATAATTTAACACGATAAAGATGTTTTACCTTTAGTCTATTGACGCGGCTAGCCACGCAGTCTACCGCGAATATTTCTATACGTGGTTTGTAAGGTTCATCAAGGTCGTTGATGAAAGATATGAGTCTATCAAGGGGAGCCACAAGTGATGGATGTAATCGCGGCATCAGTATTCTCAAACGAGCCCAATCCGTGTCCCACAGGTGAGTGGGAATGTCCCGGGCGTTGGTATTTTTAGTGCCCAGGGGTGATTTAGGGGCCGGAATGTAATATGCTTTCAGCGTAATGAGACCAGTTGAGGAAAAGTCGAAGCCTGCATAAACGGCGTTAATGACCAGAGTCTGGAGAGGCGACTATCTCCACGTACCGACGAAGAACTTGCTGCCCTCCGGAATCTGAGATTTAACTGCGTTTGGGAAAAGATATTTCTCCAACGTTTTTCTCCAAGCCATTGCGTCGTCTTCGGATTTAACGATTCCAAGACTTCCAACGGGCGAAACAAGGAAATCAAGGACATCGCTACCGCAGAGCGGCTCCCCGTTGCGAGGATCACTAAAAGATTTTGAGCTCCCAAAATACCGCACAGGACGAAAGGAACAAACATGGGTTCTATCGCAAATCTGATTTGACGATCCGCTTCCTGTTTTGATGCGCCTGAATTCGGGACGATCCAACTCAGCTCAACGGGACTGCCATCAAATGTCATGAAGGATCCTCGATTTGTATCATGTGGCCCCATCATTCCAACGACCCTTGCGTAGACAAAGGTTAGGAATCGACACTGGATGGGCAGCGGAAATGAAGCCGTGTCAAGCATATTTGCAAACGGCCTTGCAAATTTCCACCAAAAGAAGGAGACTTGCTCAGACATCGGAAAGAGCTTAGCGAATGATTAGCTGATGATAAGATAAAAAATAATTGTGACATACTTTAGATAGTGCGCTGAAAACGACTGGCCCCTTATCATTTTCAGAATTTTGGTCATGGGAGCAAAGGTGCTGCCATTGAAGGGGGAAGTCAGGTCCCAACATAGACAAAAGAACGCTCTTGAGGACGTCCTCGACGGGCTCGTCAGACTGTCGATGATTCGATCCAGCAAAAGGCACCTGGCCCCTAACTTGAGCTAGCGGTATGTTAACACTGAACTTGGACAGCGCAGGAATTTGTCTTACCAATATAGCGTGAGTCGTTAGCTAGACTATCCATGGGCGAATTGTAATAATGATAGGATGGGGGGACGTTCGAACAATTTATGCGTTTCGCAAAATTCGGCATCCAGGCTCAATTAGATGTACATCACCGGGATATCCTGAACATTGTGCGCAGAGTAAGCAGCAATCGTGTGGCCGTGAAAAAACAACATCGGTGAATGAGTGCAAGGCGGTGAGAATCTTGCCGTGGTATGTATCAGATAATGACAGGTGGACAACGATGCTCTGCCCTGGCGTTTGCTGTCTGCGTTTCATAGAGTGCCGCCGGATATCCGAATAGAAAAAAGATCTTCTCTAAATCTTGTCAAGCGGAAGCGATCCAAAACGCCGTAGGGGTCAAAGCCATATGAGAAGTAGTTTCCTGGCGCAAAAAGGCACATTAATAGATGGGTCTCCATATCAAACGCTCGTCGAAACGGTGACATCTCCGACACCTCATCTGAGCGCGCACGCTAGCACCACCCTGCATACGGTCGGTGAGTCATTGACCACTGGATCTGCACACCAAGACAGGTACGGAGGACTTAGAGGCCGGCACAGTAATATCCAAAGATAAACCTCAGCACACTGGCTCGAACTTGGGCGCCACACAGCCGTGTCACTGGCAAACGCTCATTGGTTGAGCGGTAGTTCGGTTGATGCCGCCGTGTTGAGTCAGTGAATGACATCACGGCGCGGAGGAAGCGAACGGAGATCTGCACCTGGCTTTGTAACTGGAAAATTCAGCGCTCGTGAAGCTTGATAGACAGAGGCTGGCAATTGTAGGGGTACAGTGCCTTGCAGGAACAGTGACTTGAGCTCGGACCGTGGGAATGCTGGCTTTGTCTGCGTTTGGCAATGCCCTCCGGAAAGGCCGGCGGTCGAGTTGCCGAGACTTGGAACTTCAGTGACTTCGATTCTCATGGTAGGTCCAAGTTTGAGCTTTTTCGGTCTGTCATCTGATCTTGAACCATGCCTATGCGTACTCGGGGTGCGGCTGCCCTAGAAATGCGCAGGCTGTCCGACTTTGAGCTCGAAATAGAAACGCCAGTCGAAACAGACGGAAGCGAAGGGGAGTCTGGTGAAGATCCCTTTTGGCCCTATGGGGAGGAAGAGGCTGAGGGCGGCGTTGAATCAGAAGAAGGTGAAGAGGAGGACGAAATTCGCTCTGTGCGCATAGTTCAACAGGCGAAAAAGCAATCCCATGACCCCCTTCACAGGGAAAACCCGAGGACGAGGAGCCAGAGGAAGACGAAGGACACTCTGCTGTCCCCCGGTTGAAGATAAAGTTGAAACTCCCGACTCAGACTTCTGGCAGCGTAACACCTGTGAGAGGGTATTCGAGTCCATCCAAATCCTCAAGGCGATATAGACCTATAGGTGCGTAGCTGGTTGGGCATAATATTATATCTCATTTTCATCCCTAGTTCCAGAGTCCGAAGAAGATTCAGCAGATAGATTGTCGTCTGAGGTCTCGGAGAATGAGCAACCTTCACGTGCTGTGAGCACTCCATCTCACAGCACCCGCCCCATGACAACAAGGCAGGCGGTGCTTGCAAGCGTAGTTGGCTCATCTCATGTTTCGTTGGGTGAGCTATGCCACGCTCAAAATTTATCGTGATGTAAACAAGCTGCCAAGATGACAACTCACGTTCCAAGAAACAGCCGCTAAACGAAACTGAGCTAGCGTTGCGGAGGGAGGAGACCGCTCGGAAGAGACGAAATCTTACCGAGAAAAAGCTTGAAGATGAAAAGGTATGCTATCCACTATCACTAGTTTACCTGATATGTTAAGCATGTAAATAGGCAGAAACTATCAACCGGTTACTGAAAAGACAGTCACGTCCAAGGGGTCGCCGCACAAATGCCGACGTCGTTCCCCAGGAGAACGCCGAGGAAGGCGATGGTGACGAAGCGATGGAGGGCGTTCAACAAGTCCACGAAGAAGTAAAACCGGTTATGTATCGTTGGATCTCAACATCTAGGCCATCGGGAAACGCGGAGTCGGGTGAAAAGACGATGACAATTTCATTTTCTGTTCCAATAATTGTCGATATTCCGCCCCTGGAGAACACGGCGGGTTTCAAGGCACGTACCTCTGCGAGATGTGCTGTTAAGGGATGCGCTGGGACTGTCAAATACAAACTCGTCCGAGACAGCTCTATCGGAGCATGTGGGATGGCACACCTCAAAAGCCTTGAAACTTGACCATCGATTTAAACTTTGACTGCCGATACAGACACGTACCCACTTACTCCAACGTCCATCACCGATTTGAGAACCCATCACTATATGCATGCCGAAGTGTAACGTAGACTTGTAGTGTGCTATTTCCTTCACTAGATCATAGGCAATCAAATTATCTAACCGACCAGATTTGGTGCGTGACGTGGTCAGGGGTATCTTATCACGTCAATGCCAGAGTAAGGATGACGCGATATGACTTGTCCGCGGCTCCTCTCCGAGGCCGTTAGAGTTGTGATAACTGCTTTCGGGAAGATCAGCCATAACGTCGACTTCGGCATGTGTTCGCAAAAAAATACTATTTCCCAACTATAGCCCAACTATAGCCCAACAGGACTGGCTTGTCATGATAGGGGTCATTATCACAAATCACGCGTTAGTAGTGGTACCCCAGCTGTCCGACCCCCACGAACAATCCTTAGCCAGGCCAAGCTTGCCATACCATGGAATCTTTCCAGGTTGCGAACCCAACGGATCCGCAAGCGGCATCAGGCACGTTTGAATTCAGACTTTTACACCTCATCGCACTATTGGAAGAAGAAAAAAAGATATGAGAAGGCACGCTATGGCTAGTCTCCCGATGACGACGACAGTAGTATATTATACTATATAGACAGTCAGGTGGCGAGGATGTTCACCTGCATAGTTCCCTATTGATATATTAGGCGCGAGCGCCAATCCCCCACATGCTTATACGAATGCAGTCGCCGACGGTAGAACATACGGTTGACAGGAAACTAGCTACAATGCCCTGAACGCATTGGCGATTCGGATGGTTGCGACGCACCGTTTCGTGAAATTGAAGCATGCAGGATAGACCAACGCTTCAGACTTTGTTGGACACTGATGCACATGCGTCGCTTGTTGAAGTCAGTAAGTAATACGATGAGAGCCATGTCGCGAGGGAACCGCACAGTGTACATACCGAGGCACACGCATTGGTGAGAAACTGAGCCTCAGATTACGCAACATCGCTGACTCCGCTCTGTTAATCTTTCCGCCCCGTACTAGTTTCAGCGGAGAGTGTCCCGATCATGACTCAAGCTACCTGGGTACTTGATATTTGCGTAATGATTATGATGCTTCAAATTTAAACTGTAACTCGAGGCTGGGATACGGAGCACTAGCTTCAAGTTTGAGGAAACTTGCGAGGTCACGGTAGTAACGGGAACGCCCGAGCCTTGGGAAAACCTCTGATTTCACTCACCATCATAGTGAGCAGCACCGAACTCCAAGCTCCAGACTCAGAAATTCAGATAAGTTATCATGATTACGGGATCAGGTCCGCAAGGTCCGCGCGCGGAGTGATCAAGGATGTTCAAGAAATGTCAATGCGGTGCTGAGGAGGCTTGAACAAAATTGGAAGCGGCTAACCTCAGTTGTCGTGCCATGGGAATAGAACCGCAGCTTCGATCGGCCATGTGTGTGCATCATGGTCACAAGGAGGTCCTGATTCTAGCTCGCGTGGGGCTGCCGCATTGACCGGATACCTGCATCCTTTGACTATTATAAAGGTAGCCGAGGACTATATGGAGACATTTGCTCGCCGCCAAGTATCCCATCTCGGGACTCTCATCACCCCCGTCGTCTTCCCTCGAGCGGTCGAGCCCGCCCACCGTTCAGAATGGCGAATGTAAAGCTTTCGTGAGTGTAATTTGTAGAAGCCCGCTCTTCGACCTCAGAGCCACCAGCTTTGGTCCGATGCTTATCGGGACATACATGAATATGATTCTGTATGGGGTACGTCCCACAGCCATCACCGCAAGGGCACACTTACACTCTACGTCAGATTCTCATTGTCCAGGTCCGTTTGACTGCCTTCCATTCTGCGATGACGAATTACCGATCCTGTGTCTAGGCATTGTTCTACTTCCAAACATACAAGAAGTACGTCTACATTCAATATTGCTCCGTTTTTATTCAATTTTTTACCGAAGAGATGCTCCCTGGATACGATATCTCGTGCGCATCCATTAAGCCGCCCTCCTTAAGTCCGCTGAAGTTCACCAGGTCCTTTACCTGTTCCTCGTTGAAACAATCAATACGGGATGCGACATTGCGATGATGTATCAGCCACTCATAATGGAATATGGTGCGCAGAACAGTTTATCGACCAGTCAATGACCTGATCGGAGCAGGTCAACCTGATGCTGTCAAGTTTTTCCCGACTAGTACGTTTCAATACATCCTCTTACCCGGAACTCTTGATTAATTTCATCCTATTAGTGTTTGCTTCCGGTAAGAACGATTATGAATTACCTCTCAAAGGCTGATAACAATACATACTTGACTCAGAGCCCGTCGTAATTGTAAGTGCGCCCTCCGGGTCCGAACCATTTCGGGTTTGACGACTCCAGGTGGCTGTCTCTACACCCATTCAGCTCTTCTTTGCCTGGAGGATATGGGCGCTGACCAAATCAATATGGATTCCGATAATAGTATCCTTGTTCGCCTTGGTTTCATTTGGTAAGCCTCTCTCAATTCTCTAACAACCTTGCCTGACCATATCATCAGCCGGCGGCATTTGGACGGCAGCCAAGATTGTGATTATCAGACTATTTGCACTCAAACCCGAGCTCCACGAGCCAGCTCTTGTGTGGTTCCTTGCCTCGTGCATTTCTGATGTGTGCATAACGGCGGTCCTTGTTTTCAGCTTGGTGAGTCCAAAAAATTATCATTTTTAGCATTGCCTCTGACGATCCTCGAGTCCAAACGCAAAACAGGTTTTGCCGCTACGGATGACGCGCTATCTAAGATTATTCGACGTCAGTCATTCTTAGTTCTTGGGATGAGTCTGATTGATTCAGTTCAATAGTGACGGTGCAAACTGGCCTGATAACGTACGCCGTTAGTCTCGTCATCTAACCGCCCAATAACAACCATACAGGTCTCTATTTGCAATCGGGGATGTCGTCTTCTTCATGAGTGAGTGTTAGTAGGTTGCAGTGACTAACGTTGTTACTAATGGCTCGGTATACAGCATTACCGGTGAGTTACTCCCGCCCATTCCACAACTCCATTCAAATGCTCGAAATCAGCACACAGGCCTGTACGTCCGAGCTATTTATGCACTGCGGGCGAACCTACTAACTATTCTAGAAATTTCCTTTGGGACTTAGCTTTATCTAAGCTATACTCCAACTGTCTTCTTTCGACATTGAATGCGCGCGCGTCGCTGAGCATGCAAAGTGGCGGTGCTTCCCGTCCACGTGGTCTGGGCGCCATCACTGGCCATTCAACTTTTGCTCGAAGACCTCAAGTAAGTCCAAGGTTCACCGTATATGCCAATGGCTTAACTATTTCGCCTTTTGCAGTCTGAGAGCGGATTGGAGGACGGACTCAACGAGGTAATAGTACAAGTTCTAAATTGTTCTGTTTCATAACGTGCTTCTCAGCAGACCCAATACAGCTATAACGCGTCCTTCCACGAGCTTGATTCACCTCGCAAGCCATCATTCGGTCCCTCGTTGATGCCGTCAGACGGCGGGTATGGTATTACAGTTACTAAGGCCAGTTGAAACCGGATTTCCGGATTTCGAAATATTAATAACGCGCTTTAGGTTGTGGAGAAATTACAAGATCCTACACCACAGGATCAGGCGCTGTAAGACTTGTTTATCTATTGTAGTTATATGATAACGTTGTTGGTAACATTAATTGCTCCTTTCTTCAAATGTATAATTGGAAGAACTCATCAGTACGGTCCTCGGGGGAAGATGCAATGCACGTATGGATCTTATCAATCATTGTTCATCACGGCATGACTTCGACTCCTAGTCCATTCCTGCATTTGTCACCCGATGCTCTAGGAGAGGGATTATCGAAAGAAACATCTTATTTGCTCTACTCAACGTTCGAGGGCGCTATGCCTTCGATCCTCAAGGGAGCAATTAAACCCGATCACAAAAGTGCCGAAGAAAGCCGCTCTACCGTCCCTATTCTCGCACATTCTCTAGTGGAGCACATGTCATCAGTATTTAGTATAGATACATGCGCAGCGGGTAAGCATCAGACGTGTTTGGGGAGCTGTATATTAACTCTGATTACGGAAGTTGCTGTGCACATTATCAAAGAGTACGTATTAATATTCGATAGACTCGAAGAGTGCCGTTAGTTTGTGAATGGCCACGATACCAATCACTACGCCTCGTCGCAGGCTAATGCATGCGATGGTTGAAAATATTTTCAGCAGGGATCGTGGGTACATAAGGGTATATATCACTGGCGTTTGAAGCTATTATAGCTCCCCATCAAACAAAAGATTAGATTTACTTAATTTGCGCTTTGGCTTTGTCATATCTTAGGATGGTCAGCCGAGAAATAAGCAATGGCGTGCGTAAAAATAACAGCTGACATCCAAGAAGATCGATGACAATATAAATGATCATCAAGCGATGAACACTTTATCATGAAACTGATGCTGGTGATCTCAGGTGATCTCTTGTTATTCGTGAAATATCTCGTAAGCCATGTGGATGCCTCTACACCATATGCCTGTGCCAGGTTTATAGAGACATCTGACAGCTGGCGATCAATCTTGGAAACCTTGGTCCTGTTGACGATATCATGTTGTGCTTCACTGATTCCTTTTTTCTGCTGGCTACTAGGATGCCAGAAATCGTCTCACTTCCTAATAAATGTACTGGATATTTCCAAAAATATACGAGACGCCTAAAAATATGTCAGGGGACGAGCCGGATCCGACACTACGACACATCATGTTTAAATGGAGAAAATTACCTAAAAAGAAAATCAGCGACGCGAATTCAACGCAAGGGATCCTGTTCAAGGGAGCAGCTGACAGCAAGTTGGGAGACATTTCAATGATGGGGTAGCACGCCACTGGCAATACGGGAGAACGACATATGCAACTGTCGTCTGTTGGTGACATAGGCTCAATTGAGGGATGCTATATTGGCAATGTACGAGTCCCTGTGCCTCACGGTGCCTGTGTCGATGGGAAAAGTCTACCGACAGCGATGCTCGAGGCGAACTTGAAGGTGAGAGATTCGCGGGTGCAGTGGGTCATGCCGTCGAATATAGCAAAAGCGTCAGCCGCAGTCGATACTAGTGCCTTGTGACGGCTTCGCGGCGTAGAACGCACTAGAGCAAACGATCAGGATATCAGGATATAGTAGAAATGAAGAAATGCGGCCGAGCCGGAAGCGTCGGATGGTTGGTCCCGTCGTGACATCAAGCGTGACAAGCTTATGTTCGTCCTGAGCATGCGTGTTATATATATGGGGCTGATCTTTCCACACCTCTAGCTCCTCTTCACCTGCGCCAGCGCGGCCTCTCCCTCTGACGTCGGTGCTGCTATACCCAGGGATGTCCGATATCAAGAAGTCAGACTCGGAAAGGGACAGCTATTACAGCGCTGAAAACCAGAGATTGTCTGCTTTACCACGCGATGATCAGAGACTGGAGAAGGTGGTTTGGAGGAAACTGGACTTGTATATTTTACCTGTGGTAGCTATGTTTTATCTCTTGTCGTTCCTGGTGAGTAAGCCATTTTTGAGCGGTTATGGGCGGCGTCCTCAATCGCTATTTCCTCGTTAGGACCGTACCAACTTTGGAAATGCAAAAATCGCGGGGTTACAGAAAGACTTGAAATTAACGAACAAACAATATAGTATAGCCTTGACGATCACCTACGTTCCTTACATTGCCGCGGAGCTACCCTCAAACTTACTCTTGAAGGTAAGGATTCTTCCGCCTCGGGATGGCGTTTTTCCGATCATTTTTTGTTTATAGGCAGTCGGCCCTAACCTGATGTTGCCCACCATGCTGTCGCTATGGGGAGTCGTGGCAACGTTACAAGGTGTCGTCCATAATTATCAAGGTCTGCTCGCCTGTCGTTTTTTCCTCGGTTTGCTTGAAGGTGAGAGCCCCGGCTTCGGCCATACCCTCGGCTAACTTTTCTCTGCCGAGAGGCGGCGTGTTCCCTGGCCTAGTGTTGTATCTTTCGTTCTTTTATCCTAGGCAAAAACTTCAATGGCGGTATGTCTCATCTGGTATTTCGGGAAAGTCACAGATTGATCGCTTTCGTCGATTAGGGTCAGTGGTTTCTTTTCGACCGCATCCATATCTGGTGCTTTCTCCGGGATCCTTGCATATGGCATTATTCGCATGCAAGGCGTTGGAGGGCGTCCCGGATGGGCATGGATATTTATTCTGGAGGGATTGTTTACTTTGCTCTTTGGATTGGCTTCATTCTTTTTTCTTCCCCGCTCGCCATCGCATGCGCGCTTCTTTTCCGAAGAAGAGAAAGCTTACGTGATTGCCAAGCTGGAGGAAGACGGAACTCGCAATGATACTGCCGATGGGTTCAGTTGGCAAGAGGTTGGTAAAGCATTTACGCTTCCCCAAGTTTGGCTCCTTGCTATTGTCCTGTTTCTTGATGGTAAGCACAAGATTAATTGTGTACGACACATTTCTGACCTGGGCGTTCGCAGGCACTATGGTCTATGCTCTCGCGTAGTAAGTCTTGTACCTATTATATGTCGCTGAAAGTATTCTTATTGCGTCAAAGCTTCTCGCCCTCGATTGTCCAAGAACTCGGCTACACTGCAGCACGTGCACAGCTAATGAGCGTCCCGCCGTTTGCAGCTGCTTTTGCGGGTTCGTCCCTTACCGTCATGATACCAAGACGCAAAGCTCATACTGCTTCTTGATCATTAGTCTCGATGGCTCTCGCCTACGTTTCGGATCACTACCGATGCCGAGGAGTAGTAAGCATCATCTCTGGCGTCTTAGCCATGATTGGTTTTGCCATGTACCTTGGTGAGTGCCTGTGACGAGAGATGGCGTTGGTACATAATTGACCGTCAGGCAGGTTCCCGTGACCGTCATGTGCAATACGGCAGCCTGTTCTTCTCCATCACGGGAGCCTACTGTGGTGCTGCCACCCTGTCCACGTGGAACGCGAACAACGCTACCCCGCACACGAGGCGCGCAACCACGATTGCGATTGGGTTCATCATGACAAATTCTGGTGGTATCCTGGCCACGTGGCTACTGGGCGCACTATCGCCGCCACCAAGATATACGAAAGCGACGCTTACGCTACTGATCTTCTCTGTCTTGATGATCCTATTTTCCGCGATAAACCTATTGTATTTGTGGGATCAAAACCGGAGGAAGAGGAAAGTGCGGGAGAGCACGTCGGTAGAGCATGAGAAACCGGGGTTGGGCGACAGGTCGGCGTGGTTCGAGTACAACTTGTGAGGAGGGTTGTGGGTGCGCTTAATTTACCGGTGCGAAGCGTTTCGCTGAAGATGACGATGACGACATTTAGTAATAATTAATCACGACTGTAAGATCCTTTGTCGGAGAGTGAGTACATAAGAGCAGTCAGCGGATTAGTCACTCGGCCGGCTTTGTCAGCCGCGTCGGGGACTTCAGCGGTACTAGTATCACGTGCCGGTGAGCTCGCCATCGTTCGCAATGCAATGTCCGGCCTTATAAAAGCGCAAACGCTAATGAATCATCCTTATCTCCTCTTGTATGGCTCCTGCACGGCACATCGTAGACTCCTCTCATCTCTCCAATGCCGGCAGTGGTGCCGCCGTCAAGAAGCCCATACATGTTGACGGATTTGGGACGCGGGCTATCCATGTCGGATCTGAGCCGAATCCGTCAACAGGCGCCGTCATCCCACCCATATCGCTAAGCACAACTTACAGGCAAGAAGCCATTGGTGTGCACAAGGTTTGCACTCTCCTTACTCTACACCTGTTCGCATCTCTGACAGTGTAACAATCAGGGATTCGAATACTCTCGCTCGGGTAACCCCAATAGGAATGCTCTCGAAGCCACGCTTGCCTCCATCGAGTCGGGCGGAGCTTACGCACTGGCATTTGCATCTGGGTCATCGACGACCGCAACCGTGTTACAGTCGCTCGGACCAAACGCGCACATTATTAGCGTCAACGACGTCTACGGCGGGACTTTCCGCTACATGCGGCGTGTCGCACAGGAGAATCAGGGATTAGAAACGACATTTTTAGACCTTGAGAATGCGGATGACGATACCATCATTTCTGCCATACGTGGTAACACGAAGGTCGGTGTACCTTTTGGGTTTAGGTTATCGTTCACTCACATAAATGTAGCTCATTTGGATAGAGACACCGACAAATCCTACGCTGCGCGTCATAGACATTGCCCACATTGCATCCTTGGCCCATTCACACCCGGCCAATCCCCTCGTTCTGGTAGACAACACTTTCCTGTCGCCGTTTTACTCCTCCCCGCTCCTCCTCGGCGCCGACATTGTCGTGCATAGTATAACAAAATACATCAATGGTCACTCGGACGTGGTCATGGGCGCCGTCATCCTCCCTTCGTACCACTCCGAACTCCACACCCACCTCCGGTTCCTGCAGAACGCCATTGGCGCTGTACCAAGCGCGTACGACTCGTGGCTTGCCCAACGTGGTGCCAAAACCCTTCATCTCCGGATGAAAACACACGGGACGAATGCACTCGCCGTTGCACGCGCATTGCGAGCGTCCCCGCACGTCGAGAGCGTGATATACCCAGGCTTGGCGAGCCACCCGCGCAATGATCGGGCGTACGCCTCGCTGTCGCCGCATGCGCGCAGGTTCGTGGACGCCTACGTTCAGAGTGATCCCCTCCAGACGGGCGATTTCCCATACGGGGGTATGATCTCGTTCAGGATCAAGGGAGGGAGGGAAGAAGCCGATCGATTCTTAACGAACGCCAGGCTGTTTACGCTTGCGGAGAGCTTGGGAGGTGTAGAGAGTTTAGCGGAGCACCCTGCGCAGATGACGCATGGAAGTATACCTGAGGCGGAGAGAGAGGTATTGGGAATTGGGGAGAACTTGATCCGGTTGAGTGTGGGTGTAGAGGATGAGGAGGACCTCGTGAGAGATATCGAGCAGGCGTTGGAAGCTGCTGTTGCCGTTACGCTGAATTAGAGGATATCATGGATTTGTTTATTAGTACATGTATACCAGTAATGTAATATATGTGTGTTTTCAGGTCGCCAAGTAACAAAAGTGTAATGGTGTATGATGTACGGTAAACAGCATGAACTCTTTCTTCAGGGTCTGTAACCCGCTCGGGTTATTGTTATCCCAGGTGTGCCAGTGGATTGAGGCCGTGAAGCTGCCAACGAAAAGTAGGTACGTTGGCCAAGGGATTGGGGGAGGTACGGTGCATGGCGGTGCCAGTACTACCACCATATGTCTGTTTCCATCAGAGCGGTCTTGTCTCGTTGTTGGATGGCTGTACGATTGTGTTCAGCGCTCAGCGAAGGCTATGTGGTCAGGGCGCGGGCGCGTCCATTGTGTTCAGCGGAGCTATGGTGTAGTAGGAAAGTGTGTACGTCTGGTAATTTGAGCAATAACCCCGCGCTGAAGAGGATGTAGTCCCTTTTGGGGAAAGTTTAGTTGAAAATTAGTAGTGTACTGGTAACTGCGAGGGTTTCTATCCGGGAACAACTGCGCAGGTAGCGAGATAAGAGAAGATGATAGATTGCCTAAGCTGTTACAGGCGCAAACAGGTACGACGAAAGGACGAAGTCGAGTAAGACAAAAGCGGCGCGAGACTATATACTGTGCCCTACTCCAGAGACACAACGGGACAGGGAAGGGAGGAATTGAGTATGTCGGGAAAGCGGCTGCGCAGGATGCGGTGCTCAGTGAGTAGGAGAAATACTCACGGAAGGGTGTTGTGGGGAGGCGGTGAGGGGTCGGAAGGGGAAGAGAAT
>JNHV02000133.1:0-35111 GCA_001691785.3 Amanita brunnescens Koide BX004 | reverse complement strand
ATCAGTCTAGACTCGCGCAGTTTCCGCCGTAGCTCCCTTATCTCTTTAGCTTGCTTGTTTTTTGTTTTCTCTAGTGACGCGTTGATGGCCATCAACGAGCGATTCGTAATTTCCAGGTCTGCAATCTGCAAAGCGTGTTAATCTGAGACGTAGCATATGGGTGTTAGGAATATACGTGCTTTACGATTAGACTTGGCAGCTGCCTTGACCTTGTGCTCTTGACTGTGGACGTCCTCTCCCCCRTCATTATCTAGGCTCTCGCTTGACGAGCGATGATGGCCATTGATGCTCGAGGTCCTGGTGAAGGCTGCGGGGGAGTACTCTGGGCTGCTGGTCCCATCCCTTGCGGCAGGACTACCTGCGGCGTGAGACACGGCAGAAGAGTGCGAGGAGAAGGAAACGGAAGATATGGGTGGCGAAAGCGGTGGCGTGCTGGGATCTACCCTGAGGGTGCCAAAGGGAGAACCAAGTTTGCTTACGGTGGGACGCGRAGGGGCATAACGGTAGGGATTGGCAGCAGGCGTAGCGGTCGTAATCGGATAAAACGTTTGGTGGGCATTATTAACTGCCGGCGGGCTTGTAGCTACACTGACGTTGGAGGACCCAGACGGGGTCCGGTTGCGGTGGGTTGGTCTCGGAGCTGTTGTTGGAGCGTGGACAGTCTTCGCGACGCCTGAGACCTTGGAGGTGACTCTGACGGGAGGCGTGGAATCTGCCTTTGGAGAAGAACGGAGGGACGAGAAGGACAGTCCGCTGGCGTTTGTTAGAGAGCGGAGACGCGAAGACTCGGGGGTCGGCGGCTGGGAGGCGGGGGTGCGGGGTCTCACGGGGACTCTGGCGGACGGGGAGAGACTGGCAGCGGGACGGGCGGGACGTGCAGGCGAGACGGCGCGTGGCCGTTTGAGGCGCGCGGACTTGGAGGGCGACGCGGAACGGGCGGACATGAAGAGAGGAGCGTCCCTGTTTGGTAATCTACTATCGCCGAAGCACATCCTCGACTGCACGCTCGACAAGCTGCCGCAGCGCCGTGCTGCCCTCGCCGTCCAGCGCAGCGGCCACGCTCTTGTACACGTACTTCCCAACCATGTCCACCTCGACGTTCACCTTCTCCCCCACGCCCTTCAACCCCACAGTCACCCGCTCCTGCGTGTGTTTGATAAGCATGACGCTGAACGTCTGCCGCGCATCGTCCACCCCGGTCAGCGTAAGAGATGTTCCGTCCAACGCAATGTAGCCCTTGGGGATCAAATATGGCAGCAGCGTGCGGTCCTCCAGCGCAAACGTTAYCCGCACAGAGTCCCCATCAGGTACACGCTCGAGAATTGTAGCTGTCGAATCCACATGTGCCTGTCGTCGCGTGAATACCAGCCAGACGACCATTCTCTATTCCTGTTGTTACCTGTACAAAGTGTCCGCCAAATCTAACGTGTGCTCCCATTGCCCGCTCCAGGTTGATTGGGTTGCCTACTTTGAGCTCCCCGAGGTTGGTCCGCTGCAAAGTCTCGTTGGCAAGCCAGACCTTGAACCATCCCTCCTTGTCAAATTCCGTCACAGTCAGGCATGCTCCGTTGACAGCAATGGAATCGCCAATGTGGCAGTCACCCAAGACCGGCGCAGCGTTGCCTATCGTAAGGGTGCACCCGTTTTCGTCGAGATCAATGGCCTGCACAGAGCCCAGTTGTTCGATCTGTGATGATCGCCGTCAGTGGCTGAATTGCTGGCGCAACAGCACGCTCGACATACGAGGCCTGTAAACATTTATCCAAGAGATAACTAGCGAGAATTCTCCCACGCTGGAGTCGGCCATGTCTCGAACTCGCACTTTGGCGCACTCATATGCAGGTATGCGTCTGGCATTTGTGGCACGGCTCCTTTCTAGACCATCATGTAGCGCTGCCTGCAAGCACACGTCTCAAATTATCATTAGCCGTTTGCGCCGTAGCCGTTTCTGGACTGCTGGCTTCTAACTACCTCGAGAAGACCCTTCCGAGTCCGCCACCTCCAAAACCGACTAGCGACAAGRAATGACATACATTAATACAGTACGCTACAGTCTAGTCCATGTCCACATCAAATTGATATACACAAGTGTAGAAATAACATGTTTTGCTGAATCCACCTCAGTTCAGTTGTTTGCAACTAATAGGTGTGGTCAAGTTCCGGCAGATACGAGGCCACAGGCAGCACCACCATCGGAGATACTTCGAGAGGCTGCATCTTGCTCTGGCTCCTCTCTGCCATGGACTGCAACGATAACGAGACGGTCGGATACCGATGGCCTTCTTCATCCGCCAGCTTGTACTCCCAGCTTCGCATCTGCCAGTCTGGCACCAAATTCTCTTCCCCGCTTTTCTTCCGCTTCCTGTTTCCGCACAAGCACACGTCCATGAAGACTTTTATCAACGTATCCGAGAAAAACATTGCCAGCATCACTGCTCCGATGATTGTGATACAGAAGACGGTAATCCCAATGACTTTCCACTCGGTTGCTTCGCCTGGTGGCATGTGCGACGCGTCCTGCGCGTACCTTGGTGCAGTCGGTGTCGGCCAAGGTGCAATACTACTACCAGCCGAGCTGCTAGTGCTGGACCAAGTCCCAGGCGAAAATTTCTCCGAGGATGTCACTATCTCTTGAATTGTTGGTGGCAAGGTGCCTGTAACGCGACTCCCGGTGGTCTCACGGACCTTCGTTGGCTCGCCCGGTGCGCTCGCTGTCGGGGAAGGTCCGTGTTCCGGCTTGGAGTTGCTCGGTGGTATCGTACTTGTAGCAGCTCCACGCTCGCCAGGTCCTAGCAGGCCTCCAAACACGCCTCCCAAGTTTCGCCGCGAAACGGGGCTTGCTGCGATGGGCGTAATGAGAAAGAATAACAGTAAGAGTGCGGGCGGCCCGCCTTTGAGCTTCATAGAGTGATTGTAGTACTGTTCTACGACGATGACATCATGTGTCTACGGATAACATTCGCGCCAAAATGGGCCAGTCCGCACTCTTGCGGCACATTTCCCTAAATGCACCCCCTTCTTTTCCCAGCAAAGCCTTTGGCTCATCAAATTCAACTATCTTTCCGTCGTCCAAAACAAGAATTCTGTCATAATCTATAATAGTCTTGAGGCGATGTGCGATTGTGATGACAATGGCATTGGATAACTCTTCTCTGACTGTGACTTGGATCTGTCGATGCGTCAGTGGAAAAGACTTTGGAGCAGGATGGCTATCCTACTTGGTCGTCTAGTTTCGCGTCTATTTGCGATGTTGCTTCGTCCATAATGATGACGTTGGTCTGCCTGAGAATAGCTCGCGCAAGAGCAACAAGCTGCTTCTCTCCCGCGCTTAAAGAGTCTTGGCTCACAGGCATATCCAAGATAGTGGGTTCGGCCTCTGTCGGAATATGCTTAATAACGGAAGAGAGATGGCATCGTTGAATCACATCCAAGTATTCCTCTGTAGAATGTTCCTCGAGTGGATCTAGATTCGTTTTGATTGTTCCAGAGAAGAGTGAAACATCTTGGCTAATGATAGTCTGCGCCGAGTGTAAGCGCTATGGAGAAGGAAGCGAGGGGGCCACTGACAACACGCGTTCTGAGATCCTGGAGGCCCAGGGTGGATATATCAATTTGGTCTAAGCTTTAATCATTTCAGTCAATGTCGCAAGGTGATATTTTTCTCCACGTACAATATCTTGCCATTGCTTGGCTCAATCATTCGCAGAAATGAAAGCGCCAGAGTCGATTTTCCTTTGAATAGCAGTTCATCATCACTTGTCCATTTAACGAAGAACATTCATCCCACCTGAACCTGTTCTGCCAACCACGCCAATCTTTTCGCGTGGCTTTATGCTGAAAGTGATGTCTCGTAAAGCGGGCGGCAAATGCGGCGCATAGTGAATGGTTAGATTCTCTACATGCAATCCTCCCGCATTCGAAGGCCAATATGCAGGAGGTCTGGCCTTATCAATAATTGCAGGTGCTTCTTGTTCAACGCCAAAGTACTCCAACACTCGCTCGATGCTATTGAAATCGAGCTCCACCTGTGCGGCTACGCTAAATAAATCGATGAACAATGAGCAAAGTCTCATATTTTATGACTTGCCTAACAAGTTGCCTACTCGCATCGGCAAATATCCCTGCCTGGACAATAACGAGGGCAGCGAAACCGTCGCTTACGCCGCTCCATAGCGCAAACAGCGTAGAAGTAAATACAATCACAGAACCAAGGCCTAACATGGCGTTAGGGCAATTGATGGCCATCCTGAAAATGCTCACAGTCATATCTCCATCGAAGCCATCCTGCCACCAGCCACTGTGGATCGTGTCAGAATCGCGGAACACATGCACATAATTGTACTCGCGTAGACATGATCAAAGGACTGGAACTTGTCCACCTGGCATCAATGGTCAAGTTATCAGCTGTTCAGCATTTATTAGGACAAGGAACCAGTACCTTGTTATAGAAGCGGTCCTGATATCGTTGCTCCATTCCGAAAGCGCGAACATGAGTTATACCACGCAATAGTTCATCAAAACCAGCGAAAGCAGGGGATAAGGAAACCAACTCCAACCGCCTAAGATCCCTGGAMGCACGAATATAAGGTGGAGCCAGTCTAATGTATAACCAAGCAATGAATACTGCAAAGGGCGTAAAGAGTGGGACTACAGAGAGAATGACAGATAATGAGGCTAGAAAATTCAATACTCCATAGAGACACATCTTTGCTGAATTCCAGAGTGCGTTATCAATAGTGTTCATGTCAGTGGTAAAGCGGTTCAGAATTCGTCCTATAGGCGTTATGTCAAAGAAGCGAACAGGTGCCCTGGATAGACGATGCAAAAGAGAATTGAAGATACGCCGAGAGGCCTGGAGACTGGCGTAGAACCCTAGAGATGTCTCAAGCAAGACCATAGCCGCTCCTGCGAGCGAAATATATAGGTAAAGTGTGATCCACGGCCTGACGTTCTGATCAGGAGAAGGGAAATCAGCCCAGGGAAGGCTAACGTATTGCAGTATCGTCGGGTAAGAATGTTCGTAAGCCTCTCCCCATTTCGCAAGGTAAACCTGTCTTAGGATTAGAGACGGGAATCGCTCAATCCATGGAATATATCGTTACCTGATTTAGAATGTTGATACCCCGGAGGAGCAACATCAAGACAAGCGAAAAGATCCAGTAAATAATGCCTGCGGCGCGTATATACGTGTCGTAGGCACGCCACGATATCTGTCCTTCAGGACGAGCTTCCTTTTCAACCAATCTGCCATCGCCAAGTTTGACGGCTGGCTTTATACCATTCTCAAAATTATCTGCCCCGTCAACAGGTTCCGCTTTGTTATCTTCTTTTCCGTTTAGAGTAGTGACATTCTGAGTTAGTCTTTCGTCTACAAATTCTTGCGCGGGGCCCCGACGAACGATTTTTCCATCGCTTAGCTCGACAAGATATGAAGCTATTGGTAGACAAAGACTGAGATGATGAGTAACGAGTATAATGGTTCGGCCGACAGCAAAACTTCCTGTGATGCACTTTTTGACGATGTGATTGGATGTATGCATGTCGACTGCTGCGAGACTTGACGAACGTCAGTTCCGATGAGTATGAYGAGGAAAATGTGCTTACGGATCATCTAACAGGATGCACTGAGAATGATTAGAGTCATTACTGTTTAACTTGCTTTAAACAAGTACCTGAGCCTCGGAGTACATAGCCCTTGCTAGCGCGACCCGAGCCCTTTGGCCGCCGGACAAGGTAACACCCTTTTCTCCTATCTCTGCTCAGATTAAGTGAGCACCGCGTCGAGCAGCAGGGTCAGATGTATTCACCAGTCAAGTCTCCTGCATCAAATACTTCTAGATCTTTCCTCAGAGCACAAGCTTCAATGACAGCCTGGTAGCGTTCTTCATCCCAACCACGTAAGGATCCATAAATAATGTTATCTCGGACCGTCGCGTGTTCGAGCCCTGTATATTGTTTGAACTGAAATGTCACGTATATGAAAGACATACATGGAGTCTGGCCACAATAAGCTACTTGACGGTGCGTTTTGTTAAGAAAGACTTTTCCAGAAATGCAATGCATTTCTAAAGCAATAATTCAGGATGGCTTTACTCGAAGATTATCAAGACAATACCTCCTAATAAAGCAGCCAGCAACGCGCTCTTACCAGATCCCGTCGGACCGCTTATCAACGTCAATTGACCTGTTGGAAATGCTATATCTAATGGGCCAAGACTGAACCGAGAACTAGAGCCATTATCACTGTCCTCTTCCCACTTGAACGTTGCTTGAGAAAAACCAATTATATCTTGCTCAAGACGGGTGATAGGTGCTGTGAGCGTCGATGCCCAGTCCGGAACTTCGGGCTCAACGAGGAACGAGTCAATGCGTTTCATGGATACATGTGCTTGATTTGCGGTCAGGTCTGGCATAGCCTTGTGTCGTAATGAGCCATACCGTTAAGAAGGGCCAAAAATTGCACTGGCAATTCCATCATCGAGCCCTGCAAGTACGAAAACAGGGCCAATGACGTAAATGCTTTAGAAACGGTCAGCCTCTCTCCCGCGACCAAAGTGTAGCACAAAAAAGTCGCAAGTGCTACTGCTGAAGGTATCCAAATCCTGTTCGAAAGAGTCAAGAAAGGAATAATATTGATTACTGGGATGCATACCAGATGAATGATACTAGCGTCATGATAACATTCTGCTTCACCCGCCATTTAAGTTCCGTCTCTCGGGAGCTTCTCGCCTTTTGTGCCCATCCGTTCTCTACAAAGAGACCTCTTTCAATGGATTCGCCGCATGTAGGACAGCGAGACATACCCCATCCATAAAATTTCAAAAACCTGATGTTCTGCAACAGCTCATTGACCACGGCCATTCGTTTGTCCCTCGCACTCCAGGAAGAAGTTGTCACCTAGGTAAATATAATGTTGTGTCCAGCCTTGTACTCGGAATGAACCAAAAGCGAATCACCGATATACTGTACTTGGCTAATGGATAGTTCAGAACGTATGAGACTAGAACAACAGCTACGCCGGCGAGTGTGCTCCATCCTAAAATACTAAGGAGCAGCTCAAAAAGAAAGCTATTATTGTACGACGGCTCGTACCTGTATAAGAAGATAAGAGCGATCACCAAACGAATCGGGGCAGTAAGGAAGCGGGACAAGTCCCAGAAGCGTTGTGCGACAGCATACGCGTCGCCTCTATCAACATACGTTAGTGTCCCTCGCGCGTACCAACAAGTACATACTGCATTAGATTCACAATTTTCCCTAAGTCTGCGTTTTCTTTTTCTTCTCCGTCACCACTACTGATATCTCGACGCTTCAGAGCCTTGAAATGCAAGCTGCAAAAAAGTTGTCCACGTGTTCTCTCATAACATCTACGAGCGTGCCATCCTTGAAACAAATCTACTTGGGCAAATGAAAGGTTGACGACAAATGTCACTAGCGCCCATTTGAACGCTGTTCGCCGGGTTTCTGGAGTATTGGCTGCCAAGGCAGCTAATATCTCCTTCAATGAGTAAGGTGGCACGAATCCTGTAGCAATTAAGCGCATATGAGAAGTAGATTGCCAATCACATACCAAGCACTGCACTCCACAGCTCAAGGACGAAATCTAGTATGAGATCAAGAGCATTGGAAACAACAAGGAAACGTAAGAGAGAATGTTTAGGATATCTGTCGGATGTCACACTTCTGGCTTGGTCAACTATAGTTGACGCACCTAGCTTTGTATTCCAGCAACCTGCCAAATATAATTTTGTGCTGGAAGAAGGGAGAGAGGCCCCACACGTCATTCTCTTCGATGGTTCTACTATTGGCAATACGAAATAGAGGCTCGATAAATGAAAATGTTGACCATGACCACAGCGTAACATCGTCTTCAGGGCACGAGAGAGTATTCGAGGGTATCTATGGTGAAATGTTAGTGACGAATATCGGAGCGAGAGTCAACATACATCATCAGGTCTGGCTACGTTATGAGCCGGTCGGAATGTGTTCAGAGGTAATGTGCCTACGAACCAAATGAAGCTACAAATAAGAACTATATGGGTAACGTGGAACAGGCCGAGCAGTATATCAACTTGGAATTGTGATTCCAGTAAATCAGTTAATAACACAAGTAATTCCGCGGAGGCAAATATGATGACCAGATAAGGCGGCGTCATGAACCCTATAATGATGCCGCTCAAAGCAATGTACGCCTGTTCATATTCAGCAAAAAATCCGGCAATGTCATTGGAAGACTGACCCAGGAAAGAGTAGATAGTGTACAAAATGTAGCGAGTTTTACATTTTCCCCAACCACAGCAAACGCAATGCTTCCTATCCAGTAGGACATCAAAAAGACTGCGATAGATGTCAAGATTCTGGACTTTGAGCTAATACTCTTGTCCGCTGGTTCGAGGGGACCGGGAAGGTCATGGAGAGTAATGAAGTTTCGGAAGGGGTTCCAAATCCAGTAGAGAGGGTTTCGAATGACCGCCAATGCACGAAGCAGAACAACCAACAGTAAGAAGCAACCTGGCACCAGAGAATGCCCCCAGTTTGTTATAAAAGTTGTCCACGAGATATCCTGTGATAGTCTTCAGGCACTGATCAGTGAGATTGAATCCTAATGTGCTTACGGGGGCCACTGGAACGGTCATGTAACAATGTAGCTAGCCCGTTGAAAATGCTGGAACCGTAGAAAGGTAAGAAAGATAGAAGAAAGGTGATGGCAACAAACGGGCGTCAGGGAATCATGGTCTCACGGCGAACAGGCTCGAACAATAGGGAACTAGATTCATCCGACGGAAAGAAGTGGAAAGARGACTTGCCTTGTTACTTCAACTTGGTAGAGAACCTCGCTTAGTCAGGGCTGACAAACTAAGCGTCACATCCGAGAGCGTCATAGTAGTGCACCTTGCCCTTGCCACCCTTCTCTCTCATTTCCACTCCACAATGTCTTCCAGGGAGCCGCTGTGGTTTTGTCATGAAGTATGTTCAAAGAGTAATCAGCCCGTATTTCTGACCTTTATCAGTGTAATGCAGAAATGAGGCCACTCATGGTTTGTCCTGTCCATTTATTGAGCCCGCTCACCTGCTTAGACACAAGCAGGCTCCAAATCCAATTTGCGCATCATGCCGTGGAGAATTCGTGGAGAAGGTGCGTCTTCAAATCGTTTGGGCCGTATCGCTACTCATTGATATCAGATGGAAAATCCAGCAGATGATCCGCGAGGATTTGCACACGCAGATGACGGCGATTTAGATGTTCATGCAGGTTTAGATGCATTATTAAGTATGGCTCTCTTTCAAAGCTGTCGTGTCTTTCGTGACTTCAGATCAGCGAGTTTACAGGGTATGTCAGAGCGCACCAACCGCACTGGAGCCCGCCAGCGGCAAGAAGGCGATGGCGTAAGCAGCAAACGGTGTCTGATACCACAGGCTACTTGAACATATTTATCCAGGGCTCTAGGGTCACATTCCAAATATTCGATGATGATGGCCGCCGCACGATAAGTTTCGGGGGCCCTAATACGCTTGGCCGCCGATCAGGTCAAGGAAGCGAGGGTCGTGTGCCTACCATGTCCGAGTAAGGGATCTTGTTAGCATGTCTTATTCTTCCCTGTTTAATACATTATCTAGATACATCCGTCGTGACACAACCACAAATCCCACTATTGCAGGGCCTTTGATGGCCCATTACATCATGGCCCTGCTCGGTCATAATGATCCTGTCTCCGAAATGTTCAACCGTATGGGTGGGGAAGGTGGTAGATTGGGTGATTATGTGTTTAATCAAGAAGGTATTTGGCAGTTGACGCTTGGCATACCATTTTCCTGATGCTGTATCAGCGTTGGATCAAATTATTACACAACTTATGGAGAACTCGAACGCCAACAGACCAGTACCAGCGTCCGAGGAGGTCATCAATAATTTGGGACGAGATGTGCTCCTGGAAGGATGTGAGCCGTTATGTTGTATGAACTGGAGCTTACTCGCTGATTCTTCGCAGCTGATACGTTAGAGAAGGACTGTGCAATATGCAAAGAACAATTTTCCCTCAAAACAGATGAWCCTGATGAGTTGATGGTCGTAACACTCCCATGCCAACATGTCTTCCACGAACCATGCATTACACCTTGGCTTAAAGCAAGCGGCACTTGCCCTGTTTGCAGGTGGGTCCGTTTGTCTATAAGCTTTTCCAGCATTTAGCTTAGCTTTTCAGACATGCCCTTGTGCCACAGCCTGGAGAACAGTCAACATCAAGGTCGAATGGAAACGCGCGTCCAGGTAGTCCGCCATCAACTAACCACTCTCGATCAAGATCCCCCGACACCAGTTCCCAGCCTGGGATCTTTCAAGCAATCCTCAATGGCTTCGGACGAACAAGCGAAAGCTCATCACATCGGAGGTCTAATTCCGATCCATCTCGCGGCGCCGCCAACCGCGGTCCAAGCCATTTTCCTGGTAGCTGGGAGGGACTTGACTAAAGGTCTACGTATCACGCCTGTTCTTCGATATCCACGTTAGTAGAGAATGTACTTTTTAATGGTAGGCATTTTGTTTTGTGCTCATATTGTTATTGTATTGTTACACGACGAGTCTATTCGGAAATGGTATTGTTACCAAGCACATGGACAATCGGTCCATACGATGGCATATAATGGGATATCATGAGCGAAAGGCAGGAATATCTACGCAAAGCGAACTTTTTCTCCTGGACGACCATTTGATAGCAAAACGACAGCCTTGAAAGTTTTCGCTATTAGGTGTAGTTGTTGGTCGAAGTTCGGATACTCACATATTTCCCACTTATCTTCCAACCTGGCTCCGTCTGGTCCAGTTTCTCCGCAATCTCATCTCCATCAGAGCCCAAGCCAACTACAACATCGCTTTTGATCGTTCTCAGACTAGCCACTTTGGGTGCGCCAGCAGAGCTTGCCATAGGTCCGATTGCAACTTCGAAAGGTGTGCTGGCAGGAGCGGCGCAATCATACGTTAGCTTCCGATGGTTAAGGTCGCCCTTAAAAAAGACCAAATCTGATCTAGAAAGGTGCAAGAATAGATCCGGCGCCTCCGAGTGAAGCTCCCAATATGTATAACCTGTGCACCAGAAAGGATGCTGCTCGTAAACCCATTTTCCTTCTTTTTCGTATTGCTAATCCCGGATACTCGGTTAGGTCTAGCAATCGTTACTAATAATAGCTGACCTTCCAACGCCTGCCTAATCTACGGAGGGACTCGAGCTCTTCGTCCGTTGCCTTTGGGAACAACTGACCATATACCATGGTGTTGAACAACCATTCCCAGTCGTTCTTCGTCACGTCTGACACGAACCAAGGATAGCGCTTGCCATGGAAACGAATTTGCGTTGCAAGTCCGCTTTGGAGAAGAAAATCGGCTAAGTGCCATCATAAGCGGGAGAACTGGTAGTTTTCAGCGTGAGTCTCTCACCATAAACACAGTCGCAATACAGTTCGAAACCAGCGTTGTCCAGAACGAAGTCTATCCGTCCACCAGTTTTTTCGCGGAGTTCTTTAACCGTCGTCCACAGGTCATGAAGATGGTTTCCTAGTATGTTCTTTTCAGTCGCTGCAAGATGATCGCCACCAGTAGACTGAAGCGCTTTGATTTGTTCTTCCGTCATGTTGATAAGTAACGAAAGGTCGGTTGAATTGCCCCAGAGGCAGACTAGAAAACTGTTTGTGATCTTGGCCTCGAGACAATAGAAAGCACAAACCTTGTGTCAGTTCCATGAACATAAGTCGTTCTGCTTCGAGCTTTTCTTCTGGCGACAAGTTTCCGGTTAACTTGAATGGCTCAGCGAAACGCATCGAGAGCTCGAAAACGGCATCGGAGGAGCGCGAAAATGTATCACACTAGTGTGGCTCAGATTGATGTGCCGGAGAAACAACACAATTCTCACCTTCTGCCTATAAAACACGTCGTAATCTTTCCAGAACTTGCTAACACTAAAACATTCATGCAGGCGACGATACTTGTACGCCTCTGCGAAAAGCCAGGGTGCGTTCATGAAATCTTTGCCTACAAGTGTGTTGAGTTGAAGTGTTATGAGATTCTCCAAGCCAGTTACCTTGAAAATATTTAGCGATTTCCTTGTTCCATAATGCTACGTCAGCTTCTCCGTCGTCGATGATTGGGCGAAGCTTGGCGTTCCCGCTCAAATCAGTCATAAGGTCTCCCATGCGTTCGATGGAGTCAAGTAAGTCGACGACTCGGTCTTCGGACGATTGCTCATTAAGAGTGCGAGTGGCGTCTTCTATAGCTTTTCCTAGGATTGTTGGAAGTCTGGCTTGCATAGTAGCATGGGCAAAAGAGTATTCATGGTAACCGCGATATGCGGGCCAGGGCGGGTTGTTAGGGTCCACCTGGATAGAAACAATGGAAAAAGAATTAAATCAGAAGGGCGAGTCGAAGCGCATATACCAACCCTGGTCGGAGTCCTGGGCCAAGGAGCCTTTATGTCTTTCTTACTAGGCAGATGCCCAAGCGAGAGCGTCACTTTCGACGGCGCACCGGATAACATCGTGTGAGGCCTGACAAAGGATAAGATGGAGGAACTAGTCGGAGAGTCAATGAGATCTCACGAAGAGTGTGCTGCGGAGAGTTCGCTGATAGAGTTGAGTAGCAGAAAAGAAGAGGACGGGGAAATTCGATGCAAAAAGCGGTTTATATATTCCGCCGGAGGACCACCAAGCCCTTGGCCAGTCCCGGTTTCCTTCTTGGTCCAATCCGTCTACAAACGCTGCATGAAATACTGTTTTAGCAAAAAAAGGCATGACGTCAGTCACACCATGACATCACTCTGTCCGTGAAGGAACAAAAATTCCCGCACAACGAGCGCCAGAGAGATATGCTGATTGGAGACCTGTCAAAGAAAATTCATGTTTGACATCGACAATGCTGCATCTGATGTTTTAAACGCAAGATGAACGCCATATGACTACGTTGGACAGAGACAATGGCTAATAGGGAACCTGCGCTGTTATTGGACTGAGCTGCGYGTATGTAGTGGCATGTAGCATATAGCGCCTTGTTGCCGGGACCTTCTCCGTAGAACGCCTGTCAGCGTGGGTGTCATCCGTACTGTCATGTAAGCACCCCATTTCTAACTTTCCTGTACTCTAATGGCAATGGAGCATGAATTAGAGGGACGAACGTGCCTTGGTAATCTTCTTTTGGGGTGCTTGTGGAGTTCCAGGTTCCAACGCCGTGTCAGTGGTTCGACAAAAGGCGCAAAGGCGGTCGAACCAGGCCGGCTTTAGCTTATCTGATAGATTATGCTTTTTAATGATGAATGGCGCTTTCCCTTATGCAGAATCATCGATAGATAGCAAGCATGCTCTTAGTTGTAGGCCGGGCAGAGTGTGGCATCCAGTCTTAAATTTCTATTTGGGGCAAGAAGCAAAGGCGGTCACGTGTGAGGCGCGTTTAACTGCTCCTCACGTGCGCTAGAGATTCAACACGTCCGCGCCGTGAGCTCGACTGCTTTTACACTAGTTGAGATGTCTCTTTGGAATTCAGGGGACGGAGGCGCAGCAGTTGATGTCCATGCCCTCAAGAACAAGCTAAATGTGCAGGGTATGGCTCCAAGCTATTTTTTTGTTTGGTGAATGACTCTGGCCTTTAGATGCACAGCTTGCCGCCCAGCAGACTCAGATTCTGAAACAGACAGAACAGTTAACTGAGTGCCAAGCATCATTGAACGATACAATACATAAAGTGTGCTTTTTAATTGCCACGAGTTGACTCCACCAACTAATCGTCGTGATTGCAGCTGAATCAAGAAACGCAACGTAGCTTGCAACTTGAGAAGGATCTCAAACAACGAACCGATGACTATCAAAGTCAATGCGTTTCATCAAAGAACATAGAACTGGCCGTGACAAGTGCACGCGATGCTATCAAAGCCAAGGAGCTGGAGGTCAAGGAGCTTCAAGCTTATTTGGATTCCGTCTCGCGTACCTCTGATGAGAACAACGTGCGTACAGCAAAATTAGAACGGGAGAAATCTACACTTGAAGCCCGGGTGCGCGAACTGGAAGCCGAGCAGAAGAAAATTCTACCCAATCCGGTCGCGCTGCGTAGAACGGTGTCACAACCCAGATCTTCGTCCTCTCCAGAAGATAGGATCAAATTCCTAGAGAAGGAGCTGGACGATATTCGTTCCAAGTTTTTGCAGACAGAGGCATCCTTGCTTTCGACCTCACAGAAGCTTACCCAGACTCACGATGACTTGATTCGAAACGAGAACGAGAAAGCTGCAGTAGAGAAACGAACGGCGCTTCAGTTGAATGATTTGAAGGCATCGCTGGAAGAGAAGGAGGCGGAATTGCAACTGATYAAAAAACAAACAGACGATGGCAGTCGAGAAGAAGAACTGATTAAGAGAATAGAGGAGGATGAAGTTAAAATAACAACGCTTGAGAGTATTCTACGAGAAACTCAGGATTCTCATCGTTCGAAAGCTCAGATGAGAGATATGGAGACCAGACTGGCTGATGAAGTCAAGAAGGTCATGGAAAGAGACGAGCGATGCATTGGCCTTGTCAGGGAGAAGGAGGACGCATTGGATCAGTTGGCAGGTTCGAGAAAGGAAATAGAAAGGTTGACTAGAATCGTTACTGGGCGTGTTACGTCCTCAGAGAGGTGATTTCGCCTTCATTCGACCTTTGTTATTCTCACTGAAGTTTTTCACCAGTTTGGAGCTGAACAGGGTAGACGTGAATCTCGAACCAGTATCAGCTGGCTCTTTGCAGGCCCAGCCCGACGATGCGACAATTGCAACTATTGAACGGTTACTAGCTGCGATAGATCGCCTTCGGGTAGAAAGAGATGATTTACGACGCGACGTGCAGTTCCTTGAATCCGAATCGAGATTTGCAATCGAATCTTTGGAGGCAAAATTATCAACATCCATCTCGGCTGTCACCGGACGAGGTACAACTCAATCGAGGAGAAGCGTTGAACGCTCGGCGCTCGTGGCCACTGCGAGCGCTGTTGTCATTCGTCATTTGGATTTCCGTTACGCACAGCTACAAGAAGAGTTACGTGTAACGCGAAATCAATGCGAAGATCTGCATTCTCAACTACAGGTCAAGAATCAGATGATTGAACAGCAGGCCGACAAGATGCATGCTCTGGAGGTGCAATTGGAAGTGAATATGTCAAACCTGCAAGGGCTTTGCAAACAGAGGGACGACATTGAGTCCAACCTCACGCAGCATGAGTTACAGTGGGAAGAAGAGCGGCAGCGGATCAACAGGCTCAATCAGAGTACCCTTGATGAACGCGGGAGACAGGTCCAAGAACTTTCTCGGACGCTGGAGAACGTCGAATCCGAGCGTGATTCTTTGGCTCTTCAAGTCACCAACTTGAATTCAGAGTTACATTCTACGCAGCAGGAATTAGCAAATGCAGAAAACCGATACAGCTCTCTACAATTCCAGCAGTTATCGACTATGTCCGTTTCTGAGGCTAACCGGGCCCTACGAGATCAACTCAAGGAGATGGAGATGCGCGTCGCTAGAAGGACGGAACAGATCGGCATTCACCAACATGATATTCGACGGCTCGAAACAAATCTTCGTCTGCAGGAGGAGCGGCTCTGCGAGATGACAGCAGAGCTCGAGACGCTGGCTGCTCAGAAAGCTGCAATGGTAGAGGACTGCGCTGACGCGAGGGAAGCTCGCGATGCTGCGCTTTCACGGGTCGAGACTCTAGAAATGGAGCTTGAGGCATTAGATGGTAAATCAGAGCAAAGCGACCAGGCCTTGGTATCGSTCGTTGCCGTCTTCATGGAGACAGTTAGTCAAGCCAAGAACATGATGAACAGGATGCGAGCAAAGGATGCAAATACAGCCAATGAACTGCGCGCGGTTCATGATCATCAACAAACGTTGCTTAGAGTCTCCGAGGACGATAAAGGGTCGCTGGYTCGTCTCCAACAACGCCTGGAAGATTCAGACGTAGAGATAAGACAAATGGGAATAGCTCTGGCCATGTCTCGCACCGAGGTCAAGACTGTTATCGACGCTCTCGATAGACTGAAAGAAGAGAAAGACGGAACTGAGGCACGGTTCACGCATGTGTCGACGCATATACAACAATATGTGGATCGCTACGCTTCAGTATCAGCAGAACTGGAGACCTCGCGCCTTGAAACTGCCCAACAGGCTCATCAGACTGCGGATCTCGAAGCACGGATTTTGGAGCTCCTCAGAGATGCTGAGGGAAAAGCCAGTGACCACGAAATCCTGCTCAACGAGCTTTCTCATTACAAAGAGCAACTAAAGATATCCTTAAGCGACAAGGAGTCTAGGATTACCGAGCAAACCAAAGCTTCTGACACTATGAAACAACTACAGTCAAGACTTGCTTTCGTGGAGGCGGAGAAAGAACGGATGGCTTCAGATTTTGCCACCATCAAGCAGGAACTGGAAAAGCGCATTGAGTCGTTGTCCGCCGATACATTCCAGAACGATGATATTAAAGAAGACCTATCAGTTTTACAGAAGAAACACGAGGATGAATTATCTCATTTGAGGAGCAGTCTTCACGCAGCGAAACTGGACAGTGAGAACGCACGAGAACGCATTTGCGCCTTAGAATCTTCCCACCAACAAATCTTGCAAGAGCTCGCCGATACCCACGAAACGTACAAGGCAGAATTGGCGCGGCTAAGCGAAGAAGCGCAAGAGGCGCAAGAGGCGAAGAAAAAGCTGGAAAATGACCTCGCTGCTCTTGACTCTGAGCTTAACGAACGTTTGCAGGCATTGGAAGAATCTTCAAAGAACGCCAAGGAGCTAAAAACGGAGCTCGAACAAATAACTGAAGACCATTTGCAGGAGCGCAAGGAACGTGACCAGCAGATACATCGGTCTGAAACACAGTTACAGACTGCAGAAACCGCTTTAGAAGAGTTGAAAGATAGGATGCGTTGCGTAGCAACTGAGCTCGACAAATCTCACGCGGAACTTGGTTCTTTGCAAAAAGAAAGGGTGTCTCTTCAGGAATGTATGACTAACCTGGAAGCAGAACTCCAGCGATCCATTTCTATGACGAGATTCTTGGAGAGTAAGGTCAAAGAATGGCAAGCATCATCATCATGTCTCGACTGTTAGAATTAAGCTGACTCCTCAATCAGTGAACAAACAATTGTAGAGCTCAATTTAGAACGCGACATACAACGCGAAGAGTTGCTGTCCATTGAGAAATCATGTAAAGCAGCCGAAGTAAATCTAAGTCTGCAAAGTGCTCAGCATAAGCGTGAAATGGCGGAACTTCAGAAGGAAGTAGATGCTCTACGATCAAAGCCGGATCTTACGGCTGCTCTAATTGAGCTAGAAGAAAGGAATAACGAAATGGAAGAGTTGATGAGGGAGAAATGCGCGGAAATTGAGGAAAACGATGACAAAGTTCTTGAGTAAGCTCATGAAAATTTTATGCAGTCGGACATCTCAAATAGGCCACTAGGATACTCAAAGACAACAAGAAACTGACGACCAAAGTCGAATCACTTAATCGCAAGGTGCAGAATTTGCAGGCAAAGCTATCCGCAGCCAAGGCGTCAATTCCCAAATCTTTACCTCAAGCTAGTGAACCCGATCCACCGTCCTTACCTGCGGCTTCCTCTGTCACTCCCCCACCTAATCTACAACAGTCCATTTTTTCCAAGTCCACTCCTGCCGCTCCTACCAGCCGAGCAGCCTCCGTTGGATCTGCCATCCTCAGAGCGAAAACTCCAGAAGCTCCCCTCGCCCATCCAACTGTCTTCAAAGCCAAGTCTCCGGACAAACACACGTCCTCCGCATCAGTCCATAACTTAGAGGAGACAGAGAAAGTGATCGGAAAGAAGCGGCGGGCGCCCGAAGACTTCGAGGCTTTTGATAGCCTCCCGCCCCAAGGTTTCACGGTCGAGAGTCTGCCTGATGACCGCAATGAAAATCGGACGCCTCGGGTGCGCAGAATGTTGAGCGGTGGACTCTCTGGCTTCACTCCTGTACGGCGTACACATGTATCTCAAGCRTCACCAAAGCGTGCTTCTCCCAAGAAAGCGTCACTTATCGCAGATGTTACAAACAGCCCTCGAGGAACGTCCCAAGGAAAGGGCAACAAAAGAAGTTGGTTGGGTAAGATCAGAGGAACCACGTCACATTCCACGGTGAGACCCGTGGGCTCAAGAAAGGCCTCCGAGAGGCATGAGGATCCGGCATGAGTTATTGACATGCATATACGTTGACATTGCAGCGCACCTTGTATCTCTAGGTGGTTGTACCATTTACCATTGTACAGTAGATCACATCTATACCATATCCAGCAATATCTATTTTTACCCCTGATGACCGCAAGCGGCCACGGCGATTTCTTCTGGTCGGCAGTTCTTAATGCCCCAAAGACACCATGAACGAGCATTTCAAAACCTCTCTGTCGAACTCGAAGAATCACAACAGTGGAAGCCTAATGAACTGAAAAGACTATACTTTCCGAAGGACTACACTGCCATCGCATATGAGCCAGTTACGGGCTTGTTGGCCATAGGTACGATCCAAGCACTGCATCAGTATCTCACTTTGCCCGCACAGGTACGGCGAGAGGCTCCATTCACATATTTGGCAAACCGGCGGTCCACGCATTATTAGCACTTGGAAGTGATGCTTCTGTGAAGTTCTTGGCGATATCCGTATCTACATCGCGACTCGTCTGCATGGGTGACTTTCTTATTTCTAATACTATGCATTACAGTCATTATAATTTTAAAAAAATAGATGTTAACAACGAGCTATCTATTTGGGACTTATCGACCGCTGACCACCCCCAATTTCTGGCTAGAGCAAGATTTGATCAAACCAAGTTAGTATCTGTTGGAAGGTGAGACGAAAGCGATGTTGCTGATAGATAGATGTCCAGTTGCATCGCAACATCGCCTTCACATTCACACGTTTGTTGATTCAATCATTTTCTACGTCACCACGACTTAGGCCATCTGTCAGGTCTTCCTTGCGAGCCACACTGGTGAAGTCAAAACGTACGATGTCCTTTGTCTGCGCAAGTCCCCGTATACACTTCCCAATTTATGGGACGTCTACAAAAAGAAAAAGGTCGGATGGGCAAGCAAAGAGAATGAACAATCAGCGTGCGTCATGTTGTAAATATATTTGCAATAATGCCCGACAAACCTGGCGGATGTTAGTCGCACCTCTGTTGAGATCTTGGCGCATCCGAGAGACCTTAACCTCCTGTTCGTGGCGTATGCAGGTTTGTGACTTTTCTCATCAACAAGACATCACTGAGATACCCTGAAGGTGGTGTCGTCTTGTCGGACTTGGTAACTATAGTTAAGCATAGCATCAGGCATCCTTGAACTATTTGGTTACTTTGTCAGACACAACGCAGCATTATTCGCTCGTATGAATACACGATACCCCCTGGAGCACCTGGTGGAGCTGGTTTCGCAAGCCATGTAAGCTATTCCATTGTATGGAAGAACCTATCATATCTCATTTGTCAAAGGACGTTCTAACGCTGCGCCAGCCATCAGTAACATGTATAGCTATTCATCCATCAGGTCACTTCTTTGCCGTGGGCTACACAGATGGTTCCTTAGCTTTCTGGGCTGTTGAAGACGAGGATCAACCATTATTCGTTAAGACGTTGGATGCTGACAACGTGAATGTTGTAGATGTCGAAAAACTAGATCAACTACTATCAAACCCTGGCCAACCGAGTGTTGAGAATAGAAGGGAACCCATCTTTAAGCTGTCCTGGAGTGGTTTTCCCAATTCTACAGATCCCCGCGGCGGAAAGACTATTTTCACTGTCTTGGGTGGTTTGACCGCTGCTGAACCCTCAGGGCTAACTATCTTTGAACTGCCAGCATTCCACCCTACTGACCCTCCGGCCACCGATATTTCAAAAACTTTACATCCATTTTTTAGAAATGCCATGAGGGTGTCTTTATCCCCTCTGAAAACGTATGTTTATGCAACCCAGGACGTCGTACAAGATTATATGCTAGTTCCTCGCGACAACCCCCATTATTCTGGGACATTTGACCCCATTGCTATCATTTTCATGACCGGATCGGATCACACAACACGCTGCCTCAGTGCATTTGAATTCCCTCCACCAGCGTTCAAGGATGTAGAATCAGACGAACCACAAAATACGGAGGCTAGCGTTGATTCAAATCGGCTAGCAAATGAACTAGAAGATACCTTACGCTTTCTGATGGAGTCAAGCGAGCCTCAACAGCTGAAAATACCCTTCCCGCTTTGGATCAGCGCAGCGGGGCTGATTGATGCACAATTGCTTTTAGTCGACCGTCCTTCCTATCAAGCACTCGCCGCTCATTCGACTCTAGAGGTCCCGCGGCTGAATCTTACGGGTGGAAATGCCTGGGCCGACGCCTCTAAAGAGAATGACTTGACGTTTGCTAAGGCAAGCGGATTTTTTGCGGTGCCTCGTATGCTCTGACAAAAAAGTATTTGTTTAGTATCAGCCGCATCGAATAATGACATCTTACAATCTTGACGGCACTGTGCAATTCTTTGATATCAGTGCACAGCTCTTAAGTGTACAGATTGCAGAAAACCTGCGCCCTAAGGCACTGGAACATGAATTTCCAAATATCCTTCCAGCATTGACCGTTGATATCAATAACGTATATGAAGACCCGCATATTGCAAGCCTCCTTGGTTTAGGAACTGAGAAAGTGCCTCGTATTACCTTGGTCGAATTCGCTCCTCGATGCGCCTGTGTCATCGCTGTGGAAAGCGGCGATGTGATGGTTTTCAGGATGCGCACCTCTACGATCGTCAATCCATGTCACTGCAAAGAACTCCCTGACCCAGAATTGATACCCATGGGGCACATCCAAATTGCCCATGGAAAACAGCTAGAACCACATCTTATAATTCGACATGTCTCAGGACGAGTCGAAGCCTCTTCAATTGCGGATATCGGTAAACTCGAATACTATGATTACCCTGAACTCATGCAAATTTCGACTCGTAGGACTTCTGGCAATATCGTACTCAACTGGAACATTCGTTGTGGTCGACCTGACGTCCTCTAAAGTTGTATTTCGCAAACAGCAGAAGAAGAAAAGCAGACATTCAATCAATTTTCACGCGACAGATAATCTTCTCGACCCGGTCCTTGATTTTGTTTGGACGGCGTGCTCGATAGGGAAAGGTAGCTAATATCTACCAATTCGATGGACCTCCTACTGACGTTTCTAGATCCGCAGATTCGAGTCCGTTTATTAGCAATTCATCTCTCCGGTCATATGGACGTAGTTTCATTTACACAAGTTTTAGATACCGCAGCTTGGAGTGTCTTCGGTGACGTGATTAACACAGAAGCGATCTCAAATCCTCTGCAGCACGGCAATTTTGTCCTTGATGAAAAGACAGGATTGATGGTGGCTGCTGATCGGGGAAGAATCTTTCTGAGCCAAAATGCCTCCAACAACGAAACGCGGAGCATTCTTGTCACGACAGGTACCAAGGGCGCGAGAACATACGCTGAAATTAATGGACAGCGCATTGCCAAAGTTGATTGGGGTAGTGGCAAAATGGGTAATATTCAAAGGACGCAGATAGTGGAAAAGATGGGTATGTGCTCTGGCTATCGCAACGAGGCCTGTTGACTGACACTGATATAGGATCCCACGCCTTGGTAGCTTTTACCACCAAGCATCTAGCGCTTGTTTACTCGCTGCCGCATCTAGACCATTTGCATACTCAGGAACTTCCGCATATTCCCTCATTGTGAGTTAAGTGGCCTACAGTTGCTTAAGACCATGCTGTTTACCGCGTATATGCCTAGACCACCAAGTATTGACAAATCGGGTGATTTCATTGCGTTCTTACCACACCCTATGTCTGGGCGGATAGATGAGGCTGTATATGGGACACTATTTGATTTTCGCCGAGTCTATTCCTCACCAAATGTCGGGCTAATACCATCACCATTGCATGTTCCATCTCAGCCGCAACCCGTACCTGTGGGCCCAAGTTCTTTATTGAGCGCATGGTTCAGGTTTGGGCTCTCAATGTCTGGTGATCAGCTTGACGCACTTTGTAAGGTCTCCGGGCGACATTTTGGATGATGTACTGATTGTCATTATCAGTGGGAGGACCAGAAAGGCCTATTCCAGAGTCGGAGACTCGAATATCTGACAAGGCGGGGGAAGGAGAATCATCAGTCGCTGCAATGGCCTCACGAGCAGCTGCCATGCATAACGAACTATATGGCAAGTTATCTTCAGCATTGGGTGAAAGAGGGTATACATTTTACTATAAATGCTTATGGACTTGTCAGCTGACGCCCACTAGGCACCTTTTGGAGAGTCTTGGAGGAAGATTCAATGCTCTGGAAGAAGGGAGTCGCAGCATGGTTGCTCAGGTCCGTCTTGCTTATCAGAATTCAGAAGAAGCAAGACCTTATTGGAACCGCTTAGGCAAAGAAAATGGCTGCACAGCAGAGCGCCAAGTCGTGGCTCGGATTTTGAATATCTTGATTACCAACGATTCGTAACTACAGTGACGAGCAGGAAACAACATCATTTAGCCTCCTTCGCGACCCATGAAGTAGAGGAAGCCGTCCTCGCTAGTCCTGGTTTTCTCGCCGTGATTCCATTCCTCGCTGTGGCTGATAACTTGATTTGCACCTTTTAACTTGAGTGTGATAATAAGCGAGTTTATCAACTTCGGATGAAGGCACATGCTCTCAGTCACTTCCTCTCTAAACCATATTACTCGCCTTGATTGGAGAAGGTGCAGAGGATGACTTGGGGTCGCAGAAATATGATCATCTGGATCAATCATGATGGTTCGGGGTGGAACGGTGCGAGCAATATGGTGATGAAAATGCGCTTCATGAGAGGGGCCTACCTAGAATTGATTTATACCTTTGGTGGATCACAGGAGGATGATACCGAGGCAGAACACGGATAGAGGCATTATGTTACCTCTCCCAGCTGCCTGAAAGACGAGTTCAGGCTGGCGTGCAAGGAGCATTTCTGAGTGATCTACATAGGTCGTTATTGCGCTTCCGGGCATCCAGATTGGGCACAGACCATGCGCGTGAACCATTCATTATTCACGAGCAGTTGATTGGCGCAAGGTATCTTCTCAGCACGGAACGAATTGTCTTTTATTGACGCGGACGGATTTGGAAGTTGCTACAGCGACACCAACGTTAACTACTTGCATCAATGAGCAACTATGACAACCTCCATCGGCAATGTCGAACCCTCGAGAATCAATTTGACGCCAAGTTGGCCTCTTATTCACAGCTGGTCTCGACCATCGCACGCTCAAAGTCCGACGTAGAAGCTACAGGTTCCTTGGAGCGATGGAAAGACTTGGAAAGGGAGCTGGAAGAGCTGCTAGAGAAGGCACGCATCTCTTTGTCATTGCAAATACTGATACTTATGTCCATGGCAGCTGGAGGAGGCTAATGAACAGCTCTCAAAGCTCGCAGCCAATCCTGAGCTGCTGTCGCCTGCTATGTTGCGTACTATTCAGAGGCATAGGGAGGTCTGCCAGGACCATGCGCGTGAGCTACGGAGAACCAAGGTAAGTTCATATCCGAAACCGGGACTCCTCCCCAATCTCACGTTTCCAGGCAACTGCTCAAAATGCATTGAATCAAGCGAGCCTCCTCAGTGGCGTTCGCAATGATACCGAGTGCGTCGTGAATCATTGCTTCGACTGATACCGCTTCTGACTTTGCACAGCGCATACAAGTCAAGTACGACTGATRCATTATTGGCAGAGCGCGGCCGAATAGACAGCTCGCATAGGATGACAGACGACCTGTTACAGTGAGCATTATCTATGATATCAGGTACTTTATACATGGCCCTRCTAGACAAGCGTACGAGACTCGGTCAGAGTTCGGCCGTCAGCGAAGCACGTTGGCTGGTATAAACAGTCGAATGGGGCATGTCATTAGTGAGTTCCCGCTTAAGTTTTACAGCGTAATTTYTAATTGCCGTAGAAACTATGCCGGGCATCAACAACATAGTGTCCATGATACGTACTAGGCGACGGAGAGACTCGATCATCATGGGTATAGTCATTGGTGTCTGCATTATACTCCTCCTATCATATCTCTGGCGGTAGTCATCACGCTTGTGTGGGTATGTCGAATACTAGCACCGTACTATGTGTGTAGGTATACCCATTTCTTGCAACGCTTACTTCCTATTGCCTTTGAACCTTTTCCAATTTTCCTCTAGCTGTTTCACAGCACCCGCTTGGTCTGGGTTTGGGTCCTGACCCCACTCCTCTTCTACTTGCCATCCCTTGACCTCGGCGACAATCAATATTATTTCCCAGGTCAGAGGTGTTGTCATCTCTGCGTTGTGGTAATCAGACTCGACCAATATCCTATCTGGTCCGCAGGCAGCTATTAAGCGTTTGAGGTTTGGACTACGGCCATTGATGACCACGGATAACGAGAGGAATATATTGGGATGGTCATTCTGCCATAGCGTCAGAATCAACGATAAGGCGAGCGACAAGCACCCGCCTCGATGCTTTGCCACATTTCCGGACTGAAGCCACAGCTATGGAAGTCGATGTTAATTGCGCACCAGCGCTGACCATGTCTGCTTCTCATTCTGTTCAAGAGGGCGGCAGTGGCCTGCTGGCACTTCACGCTGTGGAGGCTTACGTTCCGCCCTAGCTCAACAGCTAGGTCTAACTGAGCCTCAAGGACAATGAGCTGGTGCTCGAGGGGGATCGTGAAAGGAGTCAACTCGCGTGGAGATGAGAGATAGTCGATCGGGACTCTGAAGGAACGATCCAAGCCCACCTCTCCGAGCATGGCGTCAGGGAAAGACCGTAGGTTATCGCGCAGCTCCTGAACGACATAGTCTAGATGGCACGGTTCAGGTAGGTGTGGAAGCAGTTTTTCAAATGCTTCAAGGCGGTCTGGCGACTCGGAGGTGCCGAGGAGCAGTGTTTGATAATGATCACGCTTGGATGCAAAAGGCCTCGTTGCGATAGCATGGGAGAACCATGGATGATGGCCTGGGGATGGGATTGAGTCTTCTGTGTAGGCGAGAGAAGGGGAGCTGACCGAAGCAAGGGATGACTTTGTCGGGATATTGGAGGGCCAGATCGCGCACACGCTGTTGGTCAGACTGTGTGGTGGCCATGGCACATAGTGTTATGTTGAGACCCTCCATGGTTTCATGCGATATCTGGGACGCATCTGTCGGATGACAGTGCACATCAACGACATGGCGTAGCACCCGCTCATTGGGTAGCGTGAGCGCGACCATTTGCAAGTTACGTACTGTACTAGTCTATGTTTCTCAGACGGGCTCGCATCATGCCGCGACATATCCATCTCGATGCCTCGCCGCCCATCCACAGAGAAATGAAAGACAACATCAACAGAGAAGCGTTTCGCAAATCCATCCCTGTCCTTGCCGTTCGTGTTYCTCCCGCAAAAACTGCCTCTGTTCTCAAGGCACAACCAATGAAAAGGTTTTCACTGTTTTACCCTCTCACCCAACCCACCTGACATGCAGGTCCAGAGTCTTGATGGACTTACCCAAAATTCGTACCGTCGTACCAGACCCGTCAGATCCGGAAGGGGATCGGCTGGTTTTGTTGAGGGTATCAAATGAAGGTACGACCGCGGTCATCCGTCCATTGCTAGCCAATGATGAAGATGCAAGTTAGCCGACCTCATACCTGACGAGATGGAGTTCATAAACCATCAATGCAATGGTTTAATTAATTATCCAGTACATTTGAACTATGATTATTGGACGGCCGGTATGTGGTTCACGCGCTTCAATAGTATTAATATTCATTCTAAAGACAGACGAGATACTCCATGCTACACTGCCCGAGGACCTCTGCGATGGCTCACCTTCTGGCTTCGCCATGACAGGTCATATCGGTACGGGCGGAAGTAACATTATTGAGCAATTTTATGAATATTCGGTGCAGCGCATCTAAACTTGAACGATGAATATATACCGTACAAGTATCTAATTGGTCAAGTGGTTCTGGACGTGGGTGCAGATACCATGTTTCTGAAATGATGCCTCACATCATTCATCCAGAAAAATAAGCAAGTTAAAACGGTTGTTAATAAACTCGACAGCATCGACACGAAATTCAGATTTTTCGCGATGGAGTTGCTAGCAGGAGAGCCAGATTACATCGTTGAGCACGTATGTATATTTCGAGACTGCAACGCCCTTGCTTACAATTTATTCAGCACGAATCGGACTGCCGTTTCACGTTTGATTTTACAAAGGTGTACTGGAATTCACGGCTGCATACAGAACACGACAGGATCATCCGCATGTTCTCGCCAGAAGATGTCGTTGTTGACGTTTTCGCTGGGGTTGGGCCTTTTGCCGTTCCTGCTGCCAAGAAAGGATGTGCCGTGCTCGCCAATGACCTGAACCCTGAAAGTGCAAGATACCTCGCCAAAAACGTGCAGGATAACAGAGTATGAACACAATTTCCTTGGTCATTGCATCTCTGATGTGCACAGGTGTCCGACCTTGCCAGAGTTTATTGCGAAGATGGGTACGATTTCATACGCGCTGCGGTGGCCCGGGTCTACGACGAGCCGTTCCCTCCATTTGCTAGACCGCCCATAAGCCGAACTCAACAAGAAAAGGAGCGGCGAAGGGCTCAGAATTCTGCCGCTAAGGATATTACGGCAGATGCTGTTAAGGCGGCCAAGCCACCTCGACGGCGAATCTCGCACTTYGTTATGAATTTACCTGACACGGCAATTCAATTTCTAAATGCATTCCGAGGGCTTCTTTCCGATCGGGCGCGTGATTTAGGCGGGACATATGGCATTATGCCCATGGTACACTGCCATTGTTTCACCCGGGAACTCGAGCCGGAGAAAGCGGAACAGGATATTCGTGAGGTAAGTCCACTACACTTTAACCGGATCCGGACTTAGCACCGCAATAGCGTGTAGAGGAGCAGCTGGGATCAAAGTTGACAGAATACCAATTGCACTTGGTTCGCTCTGTGGCGCCGAACAAGGAGATGTATTGCATTAGCTTTAGATTACCGCGTGATGTAGCATTTGCGGCAACATAATTATAATGGATTGGCCGAGTCCGTGATGCTACGGGCACGGCAACGTGCCTAATTCAGGAATTTACTGACACCGGAAATATTCGCAACGTTCCGCATTTTCACTTTCTCGCTCCATCCCGTCGTCCCGAGGCTCTGCCTATCACCCATTCCTTTGGGATACCCCCAATCCCTACAAACCGCTACAGTCGTACAGAATAATGTGGTCCCGAATTCTACCCACCGTGCACTGCGATGCAGAGAAGCCGCCGTCGCTGGGCGCCACCGCTCTCAGTTCGGTCCGGACCGCAGTATCCATTCCGGAGAACGAGCTGAAACGCTGGAGAAGGACATTTGACGCTCATGCAAAGACAATTAACGGCGAAAAGTGAGTGAAAAACATCACATGTTACCTTCTCATCTGACCATTTGTTGAGATTCCTCGATCAAGAGAGCTTCGTCAATGCTATCGCACCCAAGGGAGACCTCACTAAAATTGGTCGCGCGCAGTTTGCTCTTCTGTTCCGTGTAGCCGACACGTCGAAGCGCGCTCTAGTCTCTTGGGATGATTTCACAGTATTCGAGACCCTTCTGAAGCGACATGATGCGGACTATTGGATGGCATTCCAGTACTTCGATGGGTATGTAGAAGCCTGAATCAAGCTATATGTGGCTCACCGAGATGCAGCAATCATTCGGGATACATTACGTTCGACCAGTTCAAACAAGTCCTCACGGCGAACGTTGGACCTGATGCTATCCCATTTGATTTCGATTGGTATGACATTTCTTTCTCCGTCCTCAGAAAATTCATGTGATCTAGTGACTGGATGAAATTATACCTCGGAAAAAAGAATGGGACCCATGTCTTGGGATGTGAGTGGCTTGCTATAGTTTCATACATGTTCTGATGAAGGGGAACTTTTGAAGACAACGAATTTACCCAGCTTATGAAAGGCCTTCAAGGCGAAAGACTGCGACAGGCCTTCAAATACCTTGATGACAACGAAGATGGATTTATTAGACCCGAYCAATTTAAGCGGATCATTCTAGTACAGTCTACTGTCTTTCTTGTCGCTTGTGCTCACCGACCGCGCAGGAAATTGCTGGACATAAACTATCTGATGCCATAATTGATAGACTGCCGACTCTTTGCACTTTAACCCCAGGACAACGTATATCTTACTCGGAAGTCGTTGCGTTCCATAATGTTATCCGGGGTATGTCGCGTCATCCTTGCACTTTGACATTTTGTGTTGATGCCACGAATACGCAGAGATGGATATGGTAGAAAGGCAAGTCACTCAGCGCACAGCCTTAAAACCGAATAATTGAATATTTTGTAGGATCATCCGCGAAGCAACGGCAAAAAGCAAAGACGGACGCATAGACCAATCCGATTTCCTTAACCATGCTGCCGCCAATTCGCGCTACTCGCTATTTACTCCCATGGAGGCTTCCATAATATTCCACTTCGCTGGTCGGGGGGTAGCTTCATCACGGCTAGCGTTGGTCGAGTTTGCGCAACTTTTGGATCCTAAATGGAGGGCGCCTCATGACGAAGAAATTCCAGTCACTTCTGAGTCGTTCGTGCAAAGCGCTTTGCATTCAGCATATAGTTTCGTACAAGGCGGTATGTCACTGGAAGTATCGGCTGTGCATGCAATAACAATTAATACTAGGCATTGCGGGAGCNGCGTGCATTCCAAAAGGCTAATATGATCCCTCTAGTTAAGGTGAGTATTAGTGTGAAGYGTACGCATCTCGTACTCAATATTTTATAGACTCGGTGTGTAATATTGCGTCCTCTCAACCTCTTGCAGTTGCTTACAATTGCATAGCATGCAAAATCAGAGAAGCACAGTAGTGGGCCAGCTGATGTACAAAAACAGCTTAGATTGTGCCAGGAAAATATTCCGTAATGAAGGACTCCTTGGATTTTATCGCGGGCTTGGACCACAGCTTGTTGTACGGATTTACCTCTTTATTCTCTGCGCTACTCTCAAGATAGCCTTCAGGGCGTTGCACCTGAAAAAGCCATCAAGCTCACTGTGAACGATTTGGTTCGAGCCAAGGCTATGGATCCTGAAACGGGACACATACAGCTTAGATGGGAGCTTGTTGCAGGTGGAATGGCCGGAGGTTGCCAAGTGGTACGGTTCTCGTTCTGCTCTCCTGTCAGCCATAAATTTATACAAATGGTTTAGGTTTTCACAAATCCTTTGGAAATTGTGTAGGTCACAATCAGAGATCAAGCAATGTTATAATGACTACATCATTTGCAGGAAAATCCGACTCCAAATTCAAGGAGAAGCGGCCAAGTTGGAAGGCGCTGTACCCAAGGGTGCTATTCACATAATTCGCCAATTGGGTATTCTCGGTCTATACAGGGGAGCTAGCGCTTGCCTTCTAAGGGATATACCGTTCTCTGCCATCTATTTCCCGGCATATTCGCATTTAAAGAAGGATGTCTTTCGAGAAGGTCATAATGGCAAACACCTATCTTTCCTTGAAACATTGGCTGCAGCTGGTATTGCGTATGTACCATTTTTGGATGKTTTTTCAAATGACTTATCGTTCGTTGCCAGTGGAATGCCAGCTGCTTATCTTACGACGCCTGCTGGTCCGTTCAGACGTCTTAGAATTGTTCAAATGTGCTAATGCCTATCTAATCCACCAGATGTTGTTAAAACCAGATTGCAAGTAGAATCTCGGAAGGGCCAAACAAATTACAAGGGTTTACGAGACGCGTTTGTAAAAATATGTGGGTTCTTGTTTGTCCATAAACGTAACGCTTTGACGCAACTTCTGTAGATCGCGAAGAAGGATTCCGGGCKCTGTTCAAAGGCGGCCCCGCCCGGGTCGTTCGTAGCAGCCCCCAGTTTGGCTTTACGCTCGTAGGTGAGTATAATTTCCTTTTAAGTGTTTCATAGTCATTGTTGAGATGGCTGTGACAGGCTATGAGACCCTGAAGACCCTGGTGAGTGACAGTGTTTCAGCGCACAACGCTAGTACTGATTTGCTTGTTCATCAACAGTTCCCGGTAAGTAATCATGTGTTCTGAATGATTGTTCACCAACTGTTTCGGTCAGTTCCCTTGGGACGATAAGCCGCCACAAGTTGCAACGGCACTGACCAGCCGACCGGATGAGATGTCAAGAATCCGGGCGAGGAACGCGCTCAAGATTCTGTTGGATGTGCATGGAGACTTCGGACGGCGGGCGGCGGCATCAGGTGGGCCGTTGTCCCTGGCTAAACCACGGCTATCAGGACCATAAGCAATACAATGTACGGAGCGAATACCATAATAGACAACTTGCTTGCCGCCGCCGGTGATGCGAGCCAATGGGAAATCATGAGAGCTGTGCAACGCCCGTCAGTCGCTTGGCAATGAGAAATCACTGATTGTCACAGTAACTTCCGCATCCGATAAATACTGACATGCCCATCAACTGTTCCATCCCCTTCGTTCCCTCTTCTTCGTTTCTTCTTCTAAGGTATGCGCGCTCGATTCGATTCTTGAATTTCTGCTCATTCCCTTTGCAGCGCTTGCGCTTTTGTCTTAGCTGCAAACTTTACTACTGCTAGACGGTAGTAATCACCAGCGTAGATCGCTGTTCAACTCGCTTGCGAACTTTGCTGGCAGCTCTTTTTTGAAATCTTTGAAATTCACCTTCGTTCATCATGATGTCTTTCGCTTTTGTTGCTTTTCTTGTTGGCACAGCTGCCGCGCAGTTGGCTCCACCGGTGCCGTTTACGACGGCCGCACCAACCCCGACTGCCAATCCGACCGCCACCCCCGCTCCGAGCAATTTCTATAACGTGATGCCATATTCGGCTTATCAGAGTGGCGGTTACAAGAGTTTGCAATGCGGCTATGGGTACTCAAAGCAATCGGATGGCTCTTGCTCTCCAGAGTCCTGGGTACGTTGAGAAGACACTTGCAACTTGAGTYTTCAACTCACTTGGTCGCAGTATAATTATCAGAGTTACGGCTGTTATGGCACGACGATTATCAAGTGTGTATTCATTTCYTTCGTATCTGTTCGCAGTAACTCATGAAAACTAGTAACAATTGCTACAATCAGTCCCCGTATACGGTCACACAAACGGAAACAGTGACGCAGACTTCCGTATGATAAATAACATTATTTYCATGACTCAGAGCTAAAACTATTGAATTTAGACGTACACTCAGGTGGTCCCTACAACTGTCACCATGTTCCAGACAAAGACCAGGACGAACACTGAGCTTTTCACCAAGACTCAAGTGTATACTTCAATTGAAGCAATCCCGACGACCAAAATCTGGGTGTCTACTCAAGTTATTGATAACACGAAGACTCTGGAGTATACATTGACGGCGACGTCAACCATGACGCAGACSAACATGTACACCAGCACGGCAACGCTGACGGACACTGCCACTGAAACACAGACGAAGACGGACCTAATGACACAAACAGTATTGAGCACGGTAGTTCTCCCGACAACCTACGTCAGTACCTATGTATCGACGCAGGTCGTGGACCAAGTTTGTTTTGTTGTCTTTTAATTAAGGATTCTCAACTAACAAATTCATAATAGACCAAGACTTTGGTGAACACTCAGACTGCAACAATCACCGACGTCATGACTTCTGTCCAGACGGCTACCATGACACAGACAATGACCGACATGATGACTGTGACAGCGATAAGTACTGTTGTGCAACCGACGACTTACATCTCGACCTGGATGCAAACTCAGACAATCGACAACGTAAGTAAATCATGATGATCCACCGAGATACGACTCATTAAATGTCGTTAGACCAAGACCGTGGTTAACACCGTCACTTCGACCATGACGGACAACATGACGCAGTTGAAGACTGTCACATACATGACCACAGCGACAGCGACTCAAACGGTAGCACCAACTGGACTCTACGACTGTCTGGGGAGCGTAAGTAGAACCAAATAAAGATGCGAGCGCATTGCTAACTTKGTTTTCTGCCAGTGCAAGTCCAAGTGGTCATTGACTACGGGTAATGCTAACCCCATGAACACGTATGCCTACCCCCCCGCTGCCACATCAACTTATGGGTCGTCTAACAGTGGCTCATATGGCGGCTACGGATCATCTAGTGGTTACAGTGGTGGCTACGGGTCATCTAGCCAATCCAACAGCGGCTCTGGGTCATACAACTCCAACAGCGGTTCTGGGTCATACAACTCCAATGGTGGTTATGGCTCTTCGTACGGTGGTTCCTCGTCAATGAGTGGCGGTTATGGTTATTAACTGCCGGTTACTGGCTACCAGTTCTGTTCCTTGTCTAATGTTGATACCGTTTCTCCTTTGTCGGGTAGTATTGTGCTCAAATAAATCCACTAGGGGATCAACCAAATGGCGATTGCAACTCTAAGGTGTGACTTAAGTAGGGTAATCGTCCTACCAATCCGACGTGCATATTTGAGCTCAAGTTTTGTATTCAACCACACCTCTTTCAACTTCGAAGGGCTCTTCGGCGCTCATCTGTACAAGATATATATCGATACATTGTTAACACTGTCAACAAGACTGACCTGCACCTTCTTCCATGACACAGCCTGAGTCAGCTGTGACCTAGGGCACTTCAATACAAGCCGGGACTTTGAGTCAAGCCAGATCCTTAGTACACATCACTATACGTACACTTGTCTATTACACTCAACTATTCGAAGCCATCGCTTCACACCACTCTTCTATTTAACATACTCTCTTACGAAAGCACCACTCCGACCACCAGATTTACGTGAGATGTATATTTCTCCGATCTCCATCTCTTTTCCTGCCACAGCCTTTAACATGTCCCATACTGTGAGCAAGCCGACCGAGACAGCAGTCAATGCTTCCATTTCAACACCAGTCTTACCTTCACAAGACACAGTCGCCTTGCATAATATGCTAGGACGCCCCTCYGTGTTACTTGGTGAAGGTTCTGGTGCCAGAGTAACTGATATGTTCGAAAGCGCGAGTGGATGACAAAGAGGTATCAAATCCGATGTCTTCTTGGCAGCCATGATGGCAGCTAATTGAGCAACAATCAAAACGTCGCCTTTCTTCCTAGCCTTCTCGGCCAACGGATCCACTCCATTCKGTTGAGCCGGATATGTTGTAGTTACCAACCTATAAGCAGTCTCTGAAATGTATATGCGTCCGACAGCTGTGGCGGAGCGTCTCGTGGGATTTTTATCACCTACGTCCACCATGGTAGCGCGACCTTGCTCGTTAATGTGTGTGAGTCGCGCATCTGTGCTGCTAAATCGATAACCAAGCGTGGGCTGAYGGTTCAGATAGGCATCCCGGCGAATTGACGACCCGTGAAGGCGCATATTGGTTCGAGCGACAACAGCGGATTCTACGACTAGCAGTCAATATACTAATCATTTSCACGTGTATAAATCTTCCCTCACAGAGGAGGGACACTCAACCGCCTATAAGAATCATTGGTCGATTCTTTACGACATCGATATCCTCCATTCCGGCGTGTTTTTCTTGCTTGCCTTTGACGGCGCGACCAATTAAAGAAAGCAATTCCTCATCAGTTGCACCTTTTCGCAGCTCATCGCGCAACGATACTTCCTTGGCATCGAAAAGGCAGACCTAAATTCAGGATGAAGTGAAAATTTTCACGTCTGTTACAAAGTCGGACCTTTATCTGCCCATCTGCTGTGAGACGGAGTCTATTGCAAGAACCACAAAAATGGTCAGACATGCTGCTGATAAAGCCTGTAGTTCCTTTGTAGCCAGGTATCTTCCACGTCTGCGCCGTGTCGTTCAATTCATCAGACGCGCGGATCAGTGATGAATGTCTYCCTTTGATCCGTTCTAGTAAAAGTGAGGACGGGACTAGCTTCGCTTTTTGCCATTCATTGCCTTTTTATATTGTGAATTCAATAATGAGATTCAAAAAACCGAACGCACCTGTAAAGGGCATAAACTCGATAAAGCGGAYAGATATTTCTCGATCTTTCGTCATTTCAACAAAATCGAGGACCTCCATATCATTGAGACCCTTAATTACGACGACATTGATTTTGATTGAAGCCAGCGGTAGTGAGCTCGCAACGTCAAGCGTTTTAAGAACAGCGTCATGGCCTCGACGACGTGTTATGATTTCGAATTTGAATGGGTCCAGAGTATCTAGGCTGGCGCACATCCATCAGACCTTATTCATGTCGGAAACGAGTCTGGCATACCTGAGGTTCAGATGAGTGAGGCCCCTTTCCACTAGTTCTGGTAGTCGACGATGAAGGGCCAAGCCATTGCTTGTCATGGCGATAGCTTCCAGTCCGAATTTTCGCAGCGCGTAAAGGTTATCTAACTCAACCATTGGCAATAGTCCAGCATGAGCAGAGATCACGAACCAATAATTTCCTCTAATCCTTTCCTGACAGTTGGTTCACCGCCTGTAAGCCTGATCTTCGTAMCACCATTTCTCACAAATAAGGTCGCGAGGCGTGAGATCTCTGTGTTTGTCAGAAGTTTTCCTGTCGGAGAAAGCTCGACACCATCGCTTGGCATACAATAGAAGCCTACATGAGTTTGTCTGGTCATGCACCATCCTCAGGTCGACGAAAACAAAACTCACAACGCAAGTTGCACCGCTCTGTAAGTGATATACGCAGATAGTTGTGCTGCCTCCGAAATGAATCCACTAGTGYTGGTGATAGTTTACTTGAAGCATCAATCTGCGCTATCCTTTCCTGGGGTCGAATGAGCCTGAGAAACGYAGCAGAATGTTTGCGACGTACCTTGGCCTTCGTTCGGACTGGAGTCTGGATAGACGCTGTGGTTAGCCCACGTCCTAGGYGTCTGTACAGCGTAGATAAGTCGGTGAATCCACGACCATTACGGCAGATCATATGAAAGAGTCTGGAACTCCGGGTCGCACGGTTACCCAATGTAGACTCGAGCAGATATGATCGTGTGACGTGACTGCGCTATCTAATCTGTGACAGTGACAGAACGACGCGTCACACTACTTTGGAAGGACGCGTACGAAGCCC
>JNHV02000132.1:0-35218 GCA_001691785.3 Amanita brunnescens Koide BX004 | reverse complement strand
CATTGGCAATACGTCCTACCTCGGTATTCTTCTTTAGATCTTCGCTGCTTTCTCCCGCCCACATATCACCCTCCAACCACGCCTTTCCCACGGCGCGCCGTGATGTCATGACGCTACTTCTCTCTGCTGTGCTTGATTATCGATTAACCACAGCATTCAGGCTCAAGACTTCTGAACATCGCAGGCATTCCGACATGCAGCACCACACACCGCTCTTGACGTATACATCAACGGGGACCTGTGCAGCAATGTACATCACCGGGAGAAGATGGCTCAATATAGAATGATAAAGTGGGTGAGAATCATCCCAAGCGCCCAACATGGCCTCGAGGCCGCGCTACTATAGCTGCACATATCTCACCTTGCGGTRCCTCACAGCTATCCCTACACAAAGAACTTATGGACTCATCCGTGCTCATGTCTGAGCGCTCTGCCATAGGCCTCTCCGACCTTCAATCTCTTCTTCGAATCAACGACAACTACTATGACTCACTCGCAGACCTCTTCGAGAAACTGCAACTCGCGACGTACGAAGCATCCGATATGATGCTCGACTTCATGACATTCGTCAACTCTGTCCGCTATTTCGCCGTCATCACTAGGGAAAATTACAAGACGTACAAGTTCAGAAAAGGTTCGACAGAGTTGGGCCGGGATGTCTCCACAGAACTACGCAATTGCGATACAAAAGAATGTACAATGCTATTTCGATCCTTCGCTTCCGGATACTGAAATGCTCATCTACTTCCTTCAGACCATACGGGCCAGGACATTGTCGGGATGGCCTACCTCACCATGCCATCCGAGTCACGTAACAACACCGTAGGAGTGAACGACCTAAACATTGGTCTTATCGTACACCCTCAATACCGCAGGAAAGGATACGCAACGCAGGCCATCAAACTCGTCCTCGATCACGCGTTCAAGACCATCCGCTGTCATCGCGTCCAAGCGATCATCATGAACCCATTTACGCACGCCAAATATGCCTCGTATAGGCTGTTTGCATCCATGTAAGCAGCTTCATCTCAACCGGCAAGTATCTCACCCAAAATTTTGAACCAATAGCGGCTTTAGACAGGAAGGCATCCGACGCAGCTCCTATTTCAACCCATTCGAGTACGAGTACCAGGATATAGCATACATGGCGATGCTCGACACCGAGTGGCTCACGACGCTGCGAGGCTCGGCACCAGGCACGACGCCGTGGGACGAGGTTCTCCGTCGTCACGAGCACGAGCGCGAGATGATTATGAGATGGGAAGAACGAACGGGGGGTGACGCAGACGACACGGCGACGGTGCACCAGTTTGATCTCGGTGCAAGCGGAGCAGCCAGCTCGTCCGGAGAGCAGTCCGACCACTCACGGGAGACATCGAGGGCCACTACGCCAGATTTTTACAAGTGAGAACGATTCGAGCTTACGCGCGAGCGTTGCTGACATCTATTGTAGTGCCAGCGAATCCGAATCCTCGTATGCGGTCGAGTCGTTATCTTCCGGACTGTCTTCCCAAGCTCCAAGCTCACGCCCCGACAGCCCATTGTCGTCTGTGGACTTTAACTGGGATCTGATGGATGACGACATTGCAGATATTCCCGACGGCGTGCTGTGATGAATTATCGTGTAGAATGTTGTAGTTGTATTGGCTGTTGTGATTTGTGTAGCACTACTAGTGTCTAAGCTCTAACACCCATGTCTGACACTCTCAGCTTCAAGCTTGCCCAAGTTGTTGCCATCCTCACCTCCGCCTTTGCCTCGGGTAAGTCACACGCACACACACACTCGCATTTCACCCGCCTAACACGCCCACAGGCGGCATCCTCACTATCTCATTCCTGGTGGTTCCCACCCTGCTCCTCCCTCCGCCTTCCAAAAAGCCGGAGAATCGCGCCATCTCCCACGTCACCCACCAATGGCTGCACGCCTACGACATGGGCAAACGCATCTTCCCCTCCATCGTGGCCAGCTCCGCCCTCGCCTTCACCTATCTCGCGTACGCCCAGCGCACCCGCCCGGACAAGTTCCCCCGGCTCTACCTCGCCRCCGCCGCCATGTCGCTCGCCATTGTCCCGTATACGCTTGGCGTCATGATGCCGACGAACAACCGCCTCCGGTCCCGCGCGAGGCGGGGCGTCAAGGCCGGCTACGAGTCGGCGCAGGCGGCTGAGGGCAAGGAAGGCCCGCTCTCCGTCAGCGAGGAGGAAAAGGTCAAGATGGAGAGGGAGGACGAGGAAATCCCGGGCTTGATGGTGAAGTGGGCGTGGATGAACGCGGTTAGGGGTGTCTTCCCCTTGATGGGCGCTGCTTTCGGGGTAACGGCCGCCTTGCGTTGAAGGCCAAGGGCCTAAAGTAAAGAAGGAATCATGCAGTTGCACATTCATTGCGTATCATAGTATGTTTTAGTAATTGAAGAGCCTCCACTCTTGTTCCATAATTTGTACAGCTATATGTCTAACTTATTTTAATGTATCTCGTATCAATACATCAATTTTTCCTTTGCATATTTTGGCATAGATAAAGCATTCTGGTGAGCATTCGCAAGTCTATGCTCCGGTGCGACCCGCCGCTTTTATCACCCCCGCATTCGACAAAACGGGCAAAGTCTTGCCGTGAAGTGACGCGGACGGAGGAGGAAGGAATCCGGCCCCAACGAGCCACGCCAGATACAAGCCCATCAGGTCATCGTCCACAGTCAACGCGAGCCGTCCCGAATGCTGCTGCAGTAAAGCACGCGTATTGGCATCATCAAGCTGCGGCGCTTTCGTACTCGTCGGTAGATCATCCAAGACGAAATGCAACAACGGGAATAGCGCGTTGTCCTGGGCTTCCATGACGTGCTGCTCGAGCTTTCGCCGCCAGACCAGGTATTCAATTTGCTCCGTAGCGAAGCCGTACTGGGAGAGCGACGACAGCATCAGGTTGAACGTCGGCATAGGCCGCGCGGTGATATGCAAAACCGACATGGATGCATCCGGTAATGGCGAGACTGCCGCAAGCGCAGCGCACAGAGCGACGTGGTCGACGGGGACCATGTTGATGGTATTATTGATATCGGGAATCAAGCCCAGCTGTATGCACCCCTTGACCATTCGCCAGATGAAATCATCCGTATTTGTGACTATCAAAAAAGATTTGTATCACTTCCCTAGTTGGCGAATTATACTCACCGGCGGTCTGAGAATCACCAACGACATATCCCGGACGAACGATGTGACCCTGCAATCCACGGCGGCCGGCCTCGAACAAGAGTTTTTCCGACACCCATTTGGACTGGCCATACCCGGTCTTCAGAGATGAACGCGCTCCCTCCAGATCATCACCCTCAGGGACACCCTCATGATTGGAGCGGCCGGTAACTAGCGAGTCGGAATACTGAACATAGTATCCCGTGTCGATTGCGGACGTGGAGGAAACAAAAACCATTGATTTGGGCTTGCCGATTGAGGCTAGATCCATCGCCGTCAGCGTTGACAGGACATTTGCAGACCGCAGTCGTTCATAGGGGTAGACCCAGTGCACCTAACCCACGAGCATTCATTAGTCCTCGCTGCCTCATTTGACAAGCCATGAAACATACCAAAGCCCCGTTATGCAAAATCACATCGGCCTCTTGGGAAATCCGTGACCATTGGTCCTGTTCGAGCCCAAACTGGTCCAAGCTCAAGTCGCCGGTAACGATCTCCAACCTCCCACTCTCGACCCACTCCTCATCCCAAACACCACGGTCTGCGGAGCCGTCCCTCAGACGAGAGAGTCCTTTTTGCACATCTGATGCCCTGACGAGGCATATCACTTTTTTGACCCTGTCCTTGCGACCCAGCAATTCTTTGAGGACGAATGCACCCAAGAAACCAGTGGCGCCACTAAGGAACACCACCAGCTGACGGGTCCCGTAATCCGCGGGTAACGGCGCGTATGACTTTTTCAGCCTAGGCAATAGCTTGTCGAGATCATCGCCGTACTCGACCGCCGCCTTGGCCGGCGATAGAGGAGCAGCTGGCTTTGCAGCCGCCTCCTTGACCAAACCTAAATCAGCATTTCTTAGAACATCGATCGCCTTAGCAAGGCCGGAAATGGTGGGCTGCTCGAAGATCAAGCCTAACGGAGCATTGACGAGGAACACCTTTCGGATCTCAAAGATAAGTCGAGTAGCGAGGATAGAATGTCCACCGAGGTCAAAGAAGCTTTCGTCCAGAGGTATGGATTGGGGAACGCTTGGAAGAATGTTGATCCAGATATTCTCTAKTGTCTTCTCCGTGGAGCTAGCCTGGCGCGCGGGAGGAGCAGCGAAAGTAGCTTGTGCGGTATCAGGGAATGGAAGGGCAGGCTTGTCAATTTTACCATTAGGGTTCAACGGCATACGCTTGAGTGGCACAATAACTAGAAACAAGGAGATGTGTCAAGCAGCTAAAATGAAAGTAGTAAGATGGGCAGTCACTTACGAGAGGGGACGCTATAGCTTGGTAATTTCTTTTTGAGATATTCTCGAATATCTTTGATAAGGCGCCTGTACTTCCTAATGCCACCAACGACACCCCTGGGGTCCGCGTCTTCTTCAATGTCGCTTGCATAGGCAGATAAAGACGGGCCGTCGAGCGGAACAAAATAGCTAACGAGAATCTTTTCTTCGTCCTTGTCTCTCCGCACTAGAGTTACGTTCTCCCGAACCAGAGGGTGCTGGCTCAGATGCGTATCAATCTCGCCAAGCTCGATACGGAAGCCGCGGATTTTGACCTGGTCGTCCGCCCGGCCAGTGCATTCGACGGTGCCATCTGGTTGGTACCGTCCGAGATCCCCAGACCTATACATGCGATCCCTGATTCCCTTCCAATGCAAAGCTTCTGGACCAGAGAAGCCGGAGGCCGGATGAAGAATAGTGTCTTTTCTCGGAGGACATTTCGTCGAAAACCAGTTGTTCACAAACTTTGCCGCGGAAGCCTCATTGTCCAGGTAGCCCTCTGCCAGCCCACCAGATCGGACATAGATCTCCCCCACCTCACCGACAGCGCAAGGAAGGTTTCGATCATTCCTGTTAACTACAAGGAGCTGCACGTCGATCATGCCCTCCCCTGCCGGCATGATGTCCTTTTGAGTGGCCAAGAAGGTGGAGTCCTCCGAAACAGGAGGGATCGCAAAATACGATACAGCTCGTTGGGTCTCCGTAGTGCCGTACATGTTAATAATACGGACATTAACCGCAAGTGCCTGGAGTCGAAGGCAATCGCGTTTAGTGAGCACATCTCCGACAAAGAATGCGTTTCGTAGTGAGGGAATTTGGCGCGTGGCTTGAGCAGAGAGGAGCTGACCCATGGCTGGGGTCAGATGAGTTACTGTCACCTCGCTATCGGCCATCCATTCGGCCAGTCGTCCAGGAGTGCTGATGTCATCTGACGTTGGTACATGCAACTCGGCACCAAGGAAGAGAGGTGTGAACACTAGATCATTATTTTTTAAATCGTCAACCGGGGAAGGATAAAGTTGTACTAACTGTCACGTTGAATCGGGTCATGCGCGATACCACTTAGCATTGTGAACTTGGCATCAGGCCCAAGTCCAAACCTTTCACCCATCCAAGGGAAGAAGTGAGTCAGACTAAAGTGCCTTCCTCTCACTCCCTTCGGGATACCTGTGCTTCCGCTTGTGAACGAGAGCGTGCCGATACTGTCAGGTCCCAAGGCAACGTTGGGGTCCGTGTCGGCAAGATGAGCGAGAGAGGCAAGGACATCAGAGCCATTCGTCTCAGCTCCGCCTTGAATTGTACCAGCCGGGAAAACTTCCAGAGCCGGCACCTCGACACGTATCTTTAGCTCCGTATTCAAAAACTCGCGAACAGAAGGATTGATCCTCCCAGCGCCCTTTAGAACAATCAACCCTCTAGGCTGCGCAACGCGGAGATATATAATTTGCCTCGAAGGGGGATAAGCGGGGTCTGGTTGGATAAAAATCCGGCTTAAAACGCAGCAACGCAAGGGGCAACGTGCGCACCAATGACTGAGAACGTGGCTCCCGCCTTAAGGATGGCCATGACGGCGACGGCGAGATCGACGCTCCGATGAGCATAGACCATGACTACCTCCTCGCGCTGGATGCCTTGCTTGATCAAGTGATGTGACAAGACATTGGAGGCGCGCAGAATGGCGGCGTAGCTGAACGTCACTTTGAGTTGCGGTTCGCTCAAGTTGTCAGAGGGTATGCTCTGGATGACGCAGGGTTTGTCAGGGTGCTGACGAGCATTTCGAGAAAAGACGTCTGTGATGGCGCCTTTCCATCCGCACCAGTCTAGATCTGCGGTGGGGTCTGGTAACTTGGCCTTTTGTCCTGGAGTAAGGAGCGGGACAGATCCCACAAGCGCCAAGGGATTGGCACCGACCCTGCGGAGGAGAACACAGAGCTGATCAACAATGTACGAGATTCTGGCCGATGTGAAAAGCAAGGAGTTGTAGAGTATGCGGAGCGATATCTTGGGCGCAAGCAGCTCTCGCGATGTTGCTGAACTCGTTCGTCGCGTGACAAAGACGGTCAGATCAGACGTCAAACTCGTCGAGCGGACAAAATTCTCCAGCGCGTCCGTCTCGTCAAAGAATCGGACACGGAAAATGGGTGCGTCAACGCCTTCATCCCTGCCCTTGGCGAGCTCGCGTGTGATTTCTTCAAACGGCACCACGTCGGTTTCCGCTTCCTTTTCGACGTGCTGGACGCGTCGGACAATAGCCCAGAAAGGATCGGATGGATCTATCGACAGGCGGAGAACAAGAGGATCGTGGGCAGCAGCAGACGACGAGCCGATAACAATGTCCGTATCTCCAGTGCATCGATGCAGCAGAACGGTGAAGGCAGCCAGAAGTAAGTGGAAAGCCGAGGGTCTGTTGCTCTGGGTATCATTCTCATCTTCGTCTCCGTCATCATCTTCGCTGTGCACAGACAGTTTCAAGAGACCGAGGCAGGTCTGCTCGGAGAGTTCTGCAAAGTGGGCAGCTTCTATGAGTTTATGGGCGCCTAGAGGTCTGGGGTAGTCCGTGGGYAAGGATATGGACGGAAGGTTTTGCAGTCGTCCCAGCACTCTTGCCAGACGGTCGTCTGCCATGGGAATGACTCTTTTTTCTGCGTGGATAATCTAATGATGTACTTTAAATTTAGTGTATTGGAATAGAAGTTAGAGTATGAAAAGATAATACTATCAACGAGTCCCGCTTAGCTCAGTTGGTAGAGCGCGTCACTAGTATTTGATAATGACGAGGTCAGTCGTTCAAGTCGGCTAGTGGGAATCTTTTTCTACTACCGTCTCCCCCGCTTTTTAACTACAGGCATACCTGCCTCCACAACATCGTCGTCTCTATCTCTATCATCCTTGCTGAGACCTTCATCCCTTCTGCGCTTCTTGCCGCTGTTGCCCTTCATATTTTGTTCCTTCAGTTCATTGATAGCCACCCTCCCAGCCTCTTCCACGCGCTCGCGCAGCAGCGCAATTTCCTCTGTATCCGTCGCCCACAGCTCCATCTGCTTCCCAATCACCTGCTCTATCCGCTGTATCAGTTCTACATCATATTGCGTCACCAGGGTTATTGATTTTCCTGAGCGCCCTGCACGCGCAGTGCGGCCAACCCGGTGGATGTAGTCCTTGGAGTGCGTGGGTACGTCAAAATTAATCACAATATCGACGGATGGTATATCCAAGCCACTGTATGCATGCATAAGTCGACTGTAGCAATGAACGTGTGTTGATCACGCACCGACTGGCGACATCCGTCGCGACCAGAATTTTCCGACCACCACTCTTGAATTTTGCCAAAGCACCCAATCTCTGGCTTTGGCTGAGCTGACCATGGAGAGGTACAGCCGCAAAACCGAGTGTACGAAGTATGATCGCTAACCTGAGCCATTATTGAGTATCAAGCAAAACCTTTCATTCTGCCAGAGCGTACCGTGAGGCATCATGAACCGTGCGCGTAAATATAATCATTGTATTTTGCGCCAATGAGTTGGCGATGTAAATTAAATGCACGTCTTTCTCGCGGAGTGGCATAAGCAGATAATACTGCAGTAGTGTTGATACRGTCTGATATCTATACCAGAGTTGAGAGCCATACTTGAGATAGACAACAGCATACCTACTTTGTCGACACCTCAACTTTTACAGGATTCGTCAAACTTGCGCGTTGCAGTTTAGCAACTTTTGTTGTCATCGTAGCYGAAAAGAGATAGGTCGTTCGCTCCTTTGGCATCACTTTTAAAATCTTGTCAATCACAGGACCAAAGTCCATATCTAACAAACGATCGGCTTCATCTAAAACCTGCGCCGAACAACGAATCAAACTCGGGCACGCTGGGACAGAGAGACGACCCACTAAAAATTTGATTCCTCGCAAACTGAACCCCTTTGTATTCTCCAAATGCCATTGCAACCTTCCAGGCGTTGCGACGACCACATGCGGTCTCTTCGCCAGTGCTACGGACTGATCCACTTCACGCACGCCACCCACAATCACCGCGCACCGCGCACCCATGGCGGAGCCTAACGCTTCAAATTGCTGCGATATTTGAAAGGCCAGTTCACGCGTCGGCGCAAGCACACATGCAAACAGCCCCTTTGGCTCCTCCCATAGCTTCTGGAGTATCGGAAGTGCAAACGCAGCTGTCTTTCCTGAGCCTGTGGATGCAACACCGATGATGTCCCTTCCTTGGAGCGCATGGGGTAGAGCTTCCTTTTGAATATCTGTTGGGGACTTGAACTCGAGTTTTTCGAGAGCCTCCAAGAGCGGATCTATCAAACCCAGAGACTTGAAAGTGGAGGAGCTGGCTYCCTCTGGAGAAGACATTGATTCCGTATTTCAGAAATTTAATCAGTAGAGTCACGCGTGACTAGTACGCTACTTGAGAGTCCTAAAGACATTTTTGCTGCCGCTGCGGACACCTTTCCGCCGCTGCGTGCGTCCCTTACGCTCCATCTCGCTCAGCTCAGGTTGCTCAATCACTCCCTTCTCCATCCCTGCACCAAACATTCCCGCTCCCTTGCCCAGAGCACTCTTCTTCCTACCGTCAGAATCATCAAACAGACTGTCTCCAGGTGCTACTTTGGATGTCGAGGGAGTCCAAGTCATCTCTATGGCACCATCTTCACCAATGTGCACCGGCACATTGTCTTCTCTTCTTTTTCCACTAGGTGCCGAAGCAGGTTTGCGACGCTGACCAAACGTAGCATTCTTGTCCACGCCCCGTGACCTACTGTCTGCTCGCATAGGCACAAAATTGACGTTTGGAACACGGGTATAAGGACCCTTTTTGTGAGCTGCCTCCAAGCGAGGGTTCCTCTGACCAGGTCGCGTCCGAGGGTCAAACTTGTTAAGCTCTGGATCAAACGCATGGTCAACAAACGTAATGTAGTAAAAGCATAGAATAGACTGACCTCCAGCTTCGCTGCTGTCGCTCCCACTGGCTTCATCGCTCCCACTCTCGCTGTCTTCGCTGTCCTCAAGTCCATCGGATGACATCTTATCACTCTCTTCCTCTTCGTCCTCGACAGCTGTCTTCCCTCCCTTCATCTGTGCGGCAGCGGAAGGGTTCAGAAGAGCATACTCTCTGCTATTCATATCAATAGCATACTCAGGATCCTCGAAGACTGCCTTGAATCGAGGATCACTAAGCAAGTTCTTCTTCGACTGCTGACCGTGATCTTCCTCATGATCGACATCCATACCCCCCTCACCCATCTCTACTTCCTTCTGTTTCTTCTTGTCCGCCTTCTTCTTCTCCCTCTCCGCCTCTTTGAGAATCTTCTCAGCTAGCGCCTTGTTCACTTTCACTTGTACGTCTTTCTTCGTCCTTATCCGCGTCTCCGCCATCTTCTCCATCTTTTCACGCACCATCTTGTCTCTATATTCGGCATAGGCAAATGGATTGGCGATAACCCGCGCAGTGTCATAAAGCTTGAGTGAAATAAAGTATCCGTGCATATAAGGTTTGAGCGCCGCAGTGCCCACGAGATGGTCCAACCCCAACCTTCGMGCGAAAGAGTCAGAGCGTGAAAAGTCACACGAAAAACAACTTACGTCTTGAGCTCTTTTCGTTCAATGAATTTATAGTCTTCGTAGACAGAACGAGTCGTCTGATCTTCCATCTCTTCCGTGATGTTCTCAAGGAAGCTAGCCCATCTAGGCGCAGGACCTAGTTGGGGTATGTAATAGGTAGCCATCTGGATACCCTCATTTGCAGTCATGAGCAAACCGCTCGCCGGTATATGGAGTATATCATTCAGATCCTGAGCCGGTGTTATCGATACAAAGTTGGACGAAGGCTGCACATTGACAATAAGCAACGCTGGAAAAAATTCAAAACCGAACTACATACCACATTCTTGTCCCATATCTTGATGACTTTTTTATCCGCACTCAACACCATGCCGTCGCCAGCCATCCTACTTCCTCCGTCGATCCAGGTCACGTTTTTGATGGGCAATCCATAGCCTTGGTCCTTTAACGCAAACGGCGTTGATGATCGGATGTCATAGAGCAGCGTATGCCCCGTAGACGTCCCAATAGCATACGACAGTCCGTCGCCTCTCGACGAGATGGCAGTCACGCTGATCCCATCCGTCCCCACACCACCACCACCCGCCATACTTGGCGGCGCGAGCCTCCCTTTCGGCACGCGCAGAACACCGACACGCGAGCGCGACCTAGGATCCCAGAACTGCACCGTCCCATTGCCCTCTATCCCAAACGCAAGCAGCTGGTGCGCAGGATTGACATCGACCACGTTGACGCCTGCAACGTCGCCGCCTTCGTCCGCCTGAAGGCTGAGCGGCGTCATGAACCGCCCTTGGTCGAGATTGAGCCGGTACACCTCGGGGCCCGACGCCGCAACGTAGGCGTCGCAGGAAGGAAAATGGTACGCCAACGACCTCCCAAATCGCGGTATCCGCGTGCGGTAGTGAAACCCGCCCTGAGTGTGCAGCTCGATCGTGCGGTCGGTTTGAAGGTGCATTGATTTTGTCCAGTCATCAGAGAGGAGCTGCAATGCGACAGAACGCGTCAGCCTCGACGCCCAAACGCTATTTTAACACGGAGGAAAAAGAAACAACTCACGTACAACGAAATCGACGTTTTCTGCGTCTGAATGCCGTTCGAATTTRAGCGAGAGCTGGTCAAGATCCCATACCCTCATCTGGGGTTTGTATACGCCTGTCGCTACAACATGGTGTCCATCGCGGGTGGCTTTTATTTTGTTGCTGGCTTCGGGAAACTCGAATCCTTGGATGAGCTCRATAGTTCCCTGGATGTGTTCCTTGATTGCGCGTTTTCCTTTTGCTGCGGCGCGCTTCCTTGTGAGCCAGTCAGGAAGAGAAGAAGACGAGCCGGCCGCTGCACCGTTCACGGTGTAGACCTTGACCGAGTCCATTTCTTCAGACCTTGGTAAAAATATGGAATTGCCATTCAGGGCAACTTTCTCACACTCAGAATACGCAAATTATGATACAAGAGCACAGCAATCCTATAATTGGGCAGTCTAACATATCATAATCCACTCGCGGAATATTATACTGTGCTTTTGATAAGTAGGGCGTGGGCGGTAGCTTAGTACGTCTTCTTTTTCTCGTCGACAGACAGACCACCTTTACCAGTCATAAATAAGCATTGCCATCCTAAAAATAATGGTATCACGTACCAGGTCCCATGTTAACCAACAAGATCAAGCCACCGACAATAGCTGTTGATCAAAGGTTAGATGGAACGAGTCAAAGAAAGGACAACACGAACATAACGTCTGGAAAAAGTCGTATCTGCAATTTGTTTATTAAACATCCTGTACGCAAACAAGACGCTCAAAGGACTCACTTGAGGAAATCTCGTGAAGGGTGCGCAGAGTGCACAGACCACCAGTTGTTTGCAAACACGTTGAAGATACTCAAGACAAGGACAAGGAATGCGGCCGACCACTTGGCTTTGAAACCGACGGCAACCATCGTGCATGCACCCATTCCGACCAAGGAAACAATGACACGAACAATACCCCATTGTCCCTGCAGAACGAACCCAAGGAAAAGGAAAATGAGCAAGACACGTCCAGCGAGCAGGAAGCTAAACGGAATGTGAGCCCTCAACCACGGATAAAGTAGAAGCATACTGACTATTTCTTGCGATCAGTTTCAGTAATCTGCGGTAAACCAGCGAACACGTTTTTACGCGACACCATCGAGTCACTGAAAACCATGAACAGGCCACCAATGACACTCAGGTTGCGTAGGAAAAAGTTCATGTCGAAAATGAGGCCATAGCCAAAGCCCTGAATGATGACTACACCCAAAAGTCCTGCGACAGCRAATTCCGAATGCTTTTTGAGGATGACCGCGCCCGAGCCAACTAACATAACCTAGGCGATCCAACTGAGTCCGCCGCCACAATAAGGAGCGGCTGGCTGCTTACCACGATGTTGACGATGAGGAACAAATGTGAAAGTCCCCAAAGGAACTTCCGATGTCTGCAGCACAGGTTACGCCGGCGTAAAGACAAGAAAAGACAGGTTCTCACTGTTGCAGATACCAGATCTGGTCGCTCCATTGGGTCAGGATTCTGAGCGCATCTTCAAGGAACGTGACAACAATCAAGAAACGTCCAATGGTCGGCAAATGGGGTTTTAATGGTTGCGAGTAAATTTCAACATTGTCCTCCACTTGCTTGGCAAAAGCGCGAAGCTTCTCGATTGGGTCGTCCGGGTTCGCAGCTCGGTAGCCCGTAGAAGACGGACGAGAGTTCCCGAAACCGTGAGGGTCGGGATTGTAATGGTTCGTCTGGGGACGTGCGATACTGATTCGCGAAGACATGGTGGTGGGTTTTGAAGGACGAGCGAACCTAATTGAACTAACGTGTCAAATTCAGACGTGGCGAACGCTTAGGTAAGCCAACCCCTTCTCACATGATCCATCATGATCTAATCTTTCAAGCTGATTAGGACTGCAGACGCATAAGAGTAGCGGAGACCGATGGCTAAGGATGTTGGCTGCAATTATTGGCACCGACACTCCCATGTTAAATAACTAAAATCCCAGCATAACCGACTCGGAGTCGGAGATCCATAAATATTGTAGCCGAGATTGTGTCCGCGAATATTCTGGTTTTAAATGCGACTCTCTGGTAGCGCACGACTCGGATATGAGTTTCATTTTTBAGGAGAGATACCGAGAGARCCCCGGACCGATGTCCGCATTTCTTCAGAACCAGTAACTGAAGGCTGAATAGGTACTCATGCCTGTCAAATCCTCGCACATCGCACGCGAGAGGGATNCGGCAAACCGATTGTCATTGTCCAGGTCTTCAGGTCTTCAAGCCTCAAGCTTCAGGTCCTGTGCCGTAACTTTAAGGTAGCGAATGGACTCGCCAAACTGACAACCACTCCGGGTCCCACGCCTCCCGGCCTCAGGGACGGTCGCGTCGAGTCATTTGCGAGTGGCGACAAGCGCGACCAACATCGTCAGGGTAAATGGTGCGCCATTCCCGAACAAAAACAAAAAGGCAGTCACACAGTAGCGACGACAGTGACTATGCAGAAGATTGCCATCCGCGGAAGCGAACAAAGGCTAGCGCGGCCACTGCCAAGGGAAAAAAGACGGCAGAGCCTGACTTATCGGATTCTCTAGAACAGGAGATTACTGGCGTGGGGGAACAAGTTGCGCAACACCCAAAGTCGTTGCACGACCTGCATCATGTGTCCGAAGCGCGCAAGGCGCTGTTGCAGTGGTTCGCCGGGGTTCATGATGCGCGCGAGATGCCGTGGCGGAAACCTTTCAACCCCAACTTGAGTCCAGAAAGGCGCAATCAAAGAGCATATGAAGTTTGTGTATTCTCTTTCCAGTTCAACACGGTTGACGGGACAGTGCGGTTCAGGTCTGGGTATCCGAGGTCATGCTCCAGCAAACCCAAGTGGCGACGGTGATTCCTTATTACAAGCGATGGATGGAAAAGTAAGTGGTGTCAGAGCATCAGAACTGTCACATGCCGAAAAATTGCCAAGGTTTCCAACTATAGAAGATCTTGTATGTTCTTTTTTACATATCACTTTTCACTTTCAAATCAAAATCTGTCTCCCAGGCCGCCTCTGATATAGAACAAGTTAACGCATTATGGAAAGGCCTAGGTTATTATAGCCGCGCTAGTCGACTGCTGGCCGGGGCGCAGAAGGTTGTAAAAACACTCGCAGGTCGGCTTCCCGATAACGCTAAAGAGATGCAAGACAAGGTTCCCGGCATTGGCCGGTACAGCGCCGGTGCCATATGTTCCATTGCCTACGGAGAGCGTGTGCCAGTTGTAAGTGATGCCTTACTGTTTCTCGCAACCCATCGCCACTAGTACTTTAATAGCTAGATGGCAACGTGCATCGTCTGCTGAGCAGATTCCTCGCCGTTCATGCACCACCCAAGGCCAAGGCTACTCTTGACCTCTTGTGGAATGCCGCGACCGAGTTGGTGCGGCTGGACGGTCAGTGGAGCGTGTCTATCTCCGAAGAAATCCGCAAAAAATTTTCCCCGCAGAAAATCTTCCTGCCCTTGAATCAGGGGCAAAAGAGGATACTGCTTCCGAGATGATTCATACTCAATACCCCGGCGATATAAACCAAGCCCTCATTGAGCTGGGYAGCACTGTGTGTAGGGTTCAAGATCCTCGTTGCGGCACCTGCCCGATTCGTAGCTGGTGCTGTGCATATAAATTGACGAATGATCACACCGACGAGAACGGCATAGTGAGTGCCCGGTTGAACAACATCCCATGTCGTAACACGTTTGGCTCTAGGTTAACGGCGTATCTGACGTGGAGGATTTATGCACTTTATGCGTTCCTATCCCTGGTGGTGAAAATGTGGAAAATGCTGTTGTGAGTTATCCCATGAAGGGAAATCGCAAAAAGGCTAGAGAGGAACTGGACATTGTCAATGTCATTGAATGGCGTCTATCTTCGTCCCCTGAAGAGCGTCGGTTTCTGCTCGTCCGGAGACCGGAGAACGGTAAGAAATCAGACGTTCTCATCAGAACTGTCCCAGGTTGCTGAAACCGTACAGGTCTTCTGGCTGGCTTGTATGAGTTTCCCACAACGGCCAATGTGTCAATGAGTATTTCCTCGGCTGCTCTYTTGAAACAGACGAACGACGTGCTATCAAAGTATATTGAGACGGAAGTACAGCCTCTTAATGCTCGCCAAAAGAAGAGCAAGGACCTATCCTTCCGGAAGGCTTACCGAGTTGAAGATATCATCCCCGCTGGAGATATTGTGCACATCTTCTCACACATCCGGAAGACGTATCGTGTGCAATGGGTTATTTTGGAGGGTGGCCAGGGTCCCCCTCAATTGTCAATCGAATTAAATGCAAAGAACTCAGAGCCTCCCGATTCAGCAGACATTACGAGAGGTGGCAGGTGGTGCCATCTCGATGAAGTAAGTGGCGCMAAGTCAGTGAGCTGATCATTTTTATGTTCCGCGATGATATTGATACACGTTCAGTATTGGTTCGGGAGTAATCAAGGTTTGGAATCTTGTGAAGAAAAAGTGGGAGAAGACGGGTACCTTGTGAACTTGAATCTAACAGACTAGTACAAGAGGCGCTAGTCTGTTCTTATTTTACAGTCATCGTTATATAGTTAATGTTGTGTAGTGTATTTTGCATTCGCCTACAACTGTGGCTTATAATTGAGGGCGTAGTTCGTCTCACTTATCCAGAAAAGGCAATGTCGGTGGGAACTCGGCCGGGCACCTTCCTTATTGGAGTAACCTACTCATCCAACATACGCACCCGAGCAGCGGGCCAAAACACTTCGGATGAAGGTATAACATGAGCCACGAGAACTCAATGACAGTCAACGACGGGGAGAGGCATGGCAAAGACTATTACTAGTGAGCCTGGCCTCTACAGAATTTCACCTAGTTAACACGAACCAAGCGCTGTTCTGAACCTTCACAAGGCTGCTTCTCAAAGCGAAATAAACGAGCGCCACCGCTCGCTGTCTCTTATTTTCCACCCGGACAAACAGCAGGATGTCAAAGCAAAAGAAGTTGCGACGCGTACATTTTTGGATATACAAAAGGCATACCAAGGCAAGCGCTTCTGTTTTCAGACTGTGACGTGTAAGTTTTGACTTCCATACCAGTCCTGTCTGATCCTTTTCTTCGGTAAGATCATCGTTTTCATATTTTGAAGAACTATGTTGAGCTCTTTGTAGGGAGGTCTATGACACGTTTGGTTTGTCATCGGAGTTGGGTCACCGAACACCAGTTTACACATTCCACTTTAGGTGAGAAAGGTCTATCGTACAAATGGGATGAATCAATACGCAGCAAGTCGAAGGAGGAGGTATATCCTTCCATTTCGTTTGGTGGCTAGTCTAATCCATGGCTTCTTCTAGCTTAGAGACATCTTCAAAGGCGTAGAGCGACGAACTCGTGACAAGGAATGGATGGAACGGATACAGCCTAGAGGACAAGCAATCTGCAATATAGATGCATCTCCGCTATTTGCCACATATGAGGGCTCAGCAGCGGATACCCTGCCTGTGCGCTTAGTAAATCGTATGCGGGGCGTACAGATAGGAGCATATGATATGCGCCATTCCGTACAGGTGTGTTTTCCATCATGTCTATGGCGGTGTTCCTTACAAAGTCCGAAGAAACGGTTAAGTGATAAAACGGTAGCAATTTTCACGACGCGTACATTCGGGTATCAGCAATCTGCCCTAAACTTTACGGGCACTCTTCGTCATCAATTTTCCCCAAGGCTGTCAGCCAAGGTGTGTATTTATCACCCCTTTTTTGAACGTGCGTCTAAGATTCGGCTAGATCACATCAACGTTGCTTGCGCCTCATGTCTTCAGATTGGGTGCCGATTATGAAGACGATGACAACATAATTTCTGCGAAAACGTCTTTTGCTCCTTTCGCGTCTAATACGTCACCGTCGGCTGCCATCACCTTTAGTCGGAGATTGTTCCCTCGCCGACTTGTACGCGGGGTTCTCGATCTTCACATCGCGCGGCAACCCCAGCTCCTCTTTAATATTTACTTTCCTTCACCGTTTAGCGTTGGCACGTCTCCTGTGTCTGGTGAAAATGCGCTGCCTGGCTCAGAACCACCTTCAATTACTGGATTCGCGCGCGGCTCATTTTTTAGGTCCATAGGCATTGGATTTACTTCTTTCCTACCAAAAATTATAAGTGAAATGGGCATAGAATTGACAGAGCTCGCATTACAGGCCAAAATTGGCGTTGAATGGGGTTTCCAGGGACTATTACTCATGCTTAGCGGCACATGGTCAAACCAATCAGCTCAGATCACAGCTGCGACGATATTGACTCCTGCATATGTGGTTCTTAAGCTGGAGTGAGTATTCCAGCTCCAGGGTGTAGTGAAATTTAACGACATATTAGCGTCGCCTACTTGGAGCAACGTCTTTCATTACCCATCGTACTTTCTCATCATCATAGCCCCATCATAGCTTTATGCACCGTCATAGTGCCATCAACCGCATTGGTAATTGGATATCACTTTATTCTCAAGCCGCGACGCAGGGCTAAACGTCTCGCGTGAGTTTCAATCTGCATTCTTGGGGGCTTGCCTTTAATTACACCGTAATTCCTCAGACACATCCGTGCTGCCAGGCGAGCACATGAGGAAGATTCAGGTGTTCGGAGGGAAAGAGATGCCGTTGTTACCCTTCTGCGTGATACGGCTAGACGGCATATGCACAATGAAACCACAAAAAGAGGTGATTGGATATTTTCTCTCCATCATTTCCACCACGCTCATTCGGCCAGGCCTTATCATTCTCGAGGCAACGTACTGTCCGATTGAGAAGGACGACAGGGTCAGTGACCTGACTCAAGATGTTACCATCCCTGTTCAGGCTCTGGTGCGTAACTCGCAACTTCTCATTCCTGGGAACCAATCAAAGGTACGTTGTTCCTAAAATGTCCAAGCTGCCGGACTAAGCCGAAGCCGATGTTATTACCGTGGAAAGCCTGCTTTGCCTGGTTTCTCAGACCCAGCTCCATTCACATCCAAAGTCCTACGCATTCGCTACCTGTTCAGTGGGCGGGAACACTACGCTGAAATAGTAGGTGATGCCCCGGCTGTGCTACCACTAGCAGGTATGGGATTTGTATATCCCACGAGGCGGAAATTAACGTGTTAACACCGCAGAACACTTGGCCGAGTGATATCATGGGATGTCGTAAACCATCAGCGGAACTGTCGCGGGAACACTGGGCGATACGATGTATCTGTGCGGTACACGTGGGGGGGTTGATTTTGGCAACCCCCTCTCAAAGGGGCTCCTTGAGTGTATGAATCTAGAGTCACCACGTGTGACGTACGCGCCCATCCTGAACTTGAGATGACAGCGGACCCCCCCCATAACACGTGTTTATATTCAAATTTCTCGTGTTAAAGGGATCCTGTCAGATTTATTCTCGTCAACTGTTGCCTATTTTATCGCATCTATCCAGTCACATATGCACCCTCCACTACTCAATATAGACCTGTCGCCAATCTCCGGGATTGTCACATAGTGCGCCGATGTGGTTCATGATGCCGTTAAAGTTCTGATAATGTTCAAGACGACTGATGCATGCTTCAGAGGACGGTATTGCTTGGCCCAAATGACATCGCTCATGTGACGTATTCACTGACTTTCCGCGGTGCTCTGATTTTTACCTGTATCGGACGGTGGAAGCAGGCGCTTCCACCATATTATTTCCGGCTTTCAGGCGAAGATATCAGGCAAATATCTCACTATAATTCATTTTATGGTATATGACTACGTACCGCCGTGTTGGCGTACAAGCCCGTTACCCCTATGTGGCATATAACCATCTGACTTCATTTGAATGGGATCTTTTCTTCGCCCACGTTTTCTTCATGTCCGAAAGGAGATATCCCTTTTCACACTGCAACGCGGCCGAGGTGAGTATGGCTAATCGGATCTCAATTTCTTCGCTTATCATCAATCTACATACCTACTGCGGCGTAGTGAGGTGAACAGGGTTTGGGGGGTGTTTTCCCCAGCCGGTCTGGACGAACACATGTAATCATGTAAGTTGCTTCTACTTTGAGTATGCATAATTACCGAAATCATAGCAGAGCTAGACGTAGCGAAAGAAGTTGGCTTAACGGCAAGTGACGCATACGCTATTCAGTACGGCTTTGTTAAGTTTTTGGCGCGTTGAGATTGGGTTGATCTATAAACCTTAAGCATTCCGTCACAATGGCTACATTAGACTTCAATGGGGGGCTCTGATGGCATAAACATAACCTTGAGCGTACGGAATCTTTGGTACGTACGAAATCGGTGGTTCATCGGTGGATGGCATCAACCGATCATTTGAATCTGCTGTAATCAGCTTACTTGACGGAGGTATTTCACCGCGTTCCTCTGAAGTTACCAGTCACACTTAATTGTACGATTTACAGTTCACTTCGGCTTATATCATGATCTGAGATAGCCTTGATTGGCCATTTAAGTTCGACTCAGCGGCTGTAGTCTAAGCAATGGCGCTATTCGTTATCAGGAACGAGGCAGGCACTGACAATTCTCACCTGCGTACATCCTATATTGTTCTTGTGAACGCACGAGTTCCTCAAGGTCATCCGTGAGAGTCGTAGATAATCGATAAACCTCTTACGTTCCCCCTTCTAAAATTTGGACAATTTCCATGTGTCCAACCTAATATGAACCTTAAGAGATGTTCTAATTTCATGAATCACTTTCCCGGCTATTCTGGCTAACCTTCTGATATATATAGCAGCGTTTAACCGCTCACATTTCTCCCTTCTAGACCACCCAATCATTAATGCAACTTCCAACGCTCCAAAACGTGCGCATCCGCTCGACCAGGGATGCGCTTCAAGTTTTCTACGCCGTCGCCATGAATCGCCTTCCATTGATAACTCGACGGCTTGACGCCGAAGAGCGTAGGGCAATTGTTGCCGGAAACGTCTACGTGTGGTATGTTTTGATGATCATCTGGAAGTGTTCTACTTATGCTTGAACAAGGGAGGAACGTGGCGCAAATACAGAGCCCACAGGTCTGGGCATGGAAAGATGGTGAGAAACCTGTGGTGCTTATTCTAGCTACGAGAGATGCTACAAGTATCCCACAGGACTGATGGAATGGGATGGGGTCCCAGCAGTAAGTCTACTATGCCTAATTCATCTACGACATCTACTAACCGAGCCCTCAGGAGTTCGGGATGTGAGTATTATGGGTTTCGCTCACGTTGACGATAATTTATATCAGTGGCGACCAGGAATTCCTGTTCTATCATCAGAAGGAGTCTGACACTGCCGAAGAACTTGTGAATCCTGTAACTCCATGGGCGCAGATGATGCGGTGAGTCGATTTCTTGGGGAATTTAGACGGGCTTCTGTTTCATTCTGATTGATAATGCTTTTTGGTGATTTGCCACGATTCGTTCTGGGAACAGAAGACGTGAGCCAGCAAACCAATCCTCGAATCCCAACCAACAGCAATCATTGGAGCCGGAGCGTCTGATTAAACAGACGTATAGCGTCCTTGTGTATTTGCCCAACGACCGACCTCGTGGTATCGTGCGGAAATGGCATCTTAGTGGGTTGATACATTTTTGCACTGGTTAACAACTCATGTTATTGCAGCGGCCTATTTTAGCCAGCAAAAGCTGGCCAGCCTCGAAACGATTGACTCTATTCCTATGGTGGGCAATACCCCAGTACCAGACGGCTGGTTTGGAAGTGCGCGGACGGTGCCCAAGATGCGGAGAGATAGTCGGGGTTATGGCTCGACTTCTCACTTGGCTGACCGCAATCTTTATCCCTCCCCTCCCAATCTCGGAGATGCTCCATCGCAGATATCAGATTTCCCCCCAAATCGCGACGTGTTCCAGCTGTTACAACAAAGCAGCCCGCCATCTTCTTCTGGGAGGTCACCTTCATCATCCCCAAATGTACAGGCGACGACATTGACATCACGAATCAGTAGCTCCCAGCAATTGGTGCCATTGGAAATCCTCCAAGCTGTATCAGCACCACAAAGGGATCCTATGGACGAGCAGCTTTTACGTCGATTTTCGGGTTCATGAAGTTCGCTAATCGACTGGTTTTCGGGTAGTTTAGCATTGCAAGATGGGTTGTTGCTGAGGAGCGGGTGGGTGCCTTGGTGACTCCATGATTATTGATACTATCCGAGCACGTCAGTTTCCTTCATTGACTCAGCAGCCCTTGATTTCATTTCGGACGTCTGTCTGATTGATATCGGTACAGCTTTTATGTGATGTGTTTCATTTTATGGCCGGATCCTTTTCCCGATTTCATCATGATGGTAAAGCTTTTCATGACATTTCAGAGCATGTGTAAACATTTACCTCATATAATAATTAAGCAAGGACATCGTCATTTCTATTTATAGGGATACGAAGGATAAGAGCCAACCCATGTTTTCCACGGCTTGTCTAGCGACCATATACCTGAGAGACTCTTGCGGCCTCGCTAGAAAGATAAACATAAGGACGGAGTTCCATGCTTGAGGTAATGTTGCTGTACTACCTTCCTCGATGAGCAAGGGAATTCCACATTCGCGGACTTTGAAACCCACGTTTTCAAAAGCCACCACTACATGGTTATTGAATTGAATCCCTGTCGCAGATCAAGCCCAAGAAGGGAGCAGGATCGAGTCCGGCAACGCCGGGCCTCGCTTGTCTTCCTCTTTCATTTCATTTTGATTTCTGTAAGATTTACCTCACACCTGAGGGCCATGCGCTAACCGGCTTGCTTATGCAATGCGAGGTAGAATGAAAGTTCGTAGAAGACAATTTTGGTCGTCTTTTGTTATTAATATCACCAACGGCATCTGGTCAATCTTATGACTGCTTTTGGGGTTCAAATCGATTTTGAAGGTGAAGCGGCATTTTGCTGACAGGCCTAACAAGCTAGTTCGCCTCTGGTCACATGTTTATCTTAAGAGTCTTGCCATTTTCCGTTACGGGCTACTTGTACCGAGGACAAGTGGTCCGCGGCAATGAAGTTAATAACTCTGTGTATGGCTCTGGCAAACTTCAATCGGCTGGACCAAAATGCATGCTCGCACGACCATCTCTGGTATACGACACAACAATTGTTATTCGGGATAGGACTGAGGAACCGCTGACTTGGTTTCGCGATGACGGCCCGCCTCGGCTTCAACTATGGCCCCATATGCTACGTCGCTGAGCAGATCATCAGCCTCTCTGACTGACATGTCGGATCTTAAATTCTCACTTGTTATACGTGGGAGCGGCTCGTATTGAAAATGAGAATAACCTCATCGCGGCGTTGCAGAAGGGCTCTGTAATTTATTCGCAATTTCCGGACAGCTGCCTTGTCAAGCTTTCACCTTTTGTATTACTGCTACATGTGGTTTGTCGAGCGCTTACTGCCGCCTTCCGAGCAACATGTAAGTGGATCATTCTACAACTATCGTTGATACGCAGAGAGCCACCGCATGGTCGCTTGGCATCTTAAAGTGCAAAAGTAATGATCCACGCTACAGCCCGATTTGATCCCAATTAGGTCCTCAGGCTGCAGCCATAGATAAGAGGCACTCATTACATTTGTTATTCTGGTAAACTAACCTGCACCACAGCATTGACGTCTCTGAGATGATTAGGTTGGGAATTATTTAATGCTTGCAGTACTGACGCGACGGTTCCGCGAATAACATTTAATTTAATTATTGTTCTAGCGGCAACGGCCGCAGCTAAAATTTTGATGCAACGACATCACAACAACCGGCTCAGTATGCAAATGTCCGTTTTCCGCCGTCAACGCAACGACCGGGCAAACGTGCCTCTCGGTCATCAAGTAATAGTATATTCCGCATACATACGACTGAATAAGATCAGTCCAATTACGACACGAAATCGATAACTTAATCGTCATGTGGTCTGGATGATATGTAGTTTTATGGCAAAGCTCTTGACGGCATACACCGAGATTGATGGTAACTACAAGTTTTCTGTGACCTGTCCGCCATGGCCAGGCACATTACGTCAGCTTTTCCAACTTCGTTTGTGCCAGTTCACGCTGAAATAAGGACGACAATTCCTGCTGCAATGTCGGAGCCGCGTATATCACGACCGCCTGTACAGGCTGAGCCCAAGGCCCGTGGAGCCAATAGGTCTACGAAAGTCGCTGGAAAATTAAAGGTCTTACCAGAACAACCAGACAATCTGCCTAGTTTCCGGAGTGAAGGAGTCGCCCTGCGGACAAAGCCTATCAAGGACCATCTCGATAACGTGGAGGCCACGGGTGACAGCGATGAGGCRGATATAGACGAGGACGATGACGAACAAGAGGACGAAATCGAGGTCAATAGTATTCTTCTCAGCGCGTCATTTTTTCCCGACTTTGTGGCAAACTCAGGTGTACAATCAAATCTCATTAATACCTGAAGGAACCGCACGCAGAGATGCACTCAGGCTGACAAAGAAGAAAGCCAAGTCGCTGCCAAGAGTGACAGCTTATGCGACTGCAGGGTACTTTCCCCGCTTCTTGTTGTACCCTGAATTCATCGAGCGCTTATAGATCATATCGAATGGATGAACTCATGAAGTTTTTTAATGCTCGAAGATCGATGTATCACACAAATCCCAAGATGATTGACGAGGTAGTATATACCCCCTACATATATGACCCTCCGGGCGATCAACATGACACACGACAATACTCTGATGGTTCTGTAACGGGTGACCTGCTCGGCATACCAGAGCTGCGCATGTACCATGTCGATGAAGCGAACGGAGTGAGAAAGAAGGGGAAAAGCAAGTTTGATACGACGGCCTCCGAAGCGGAGATTTTTCTGTTTCCGTATGGAACTATTGTAATCTGGGGTATGACAGAAGCCCAGGAGAAGCGTCTGTTGACATCAATGTAAGTTTTACATGCATTATATTAGGATTAAATTCACATCTTCCAAGCAAACGTTTCGAACTCGAGAAACTTCGTAGGCTTTAGACTGCCCACATATAGACATCCATGCTGACATTCTAGATCAGTGCCTGAAAATGTCGAAACGGAAGATCTAAATTACTATTATGCGAATTACAGTCGGTATGTATCCCAGTCATTAACCCGTACTGATCGAATTCATGTGCTGAGCTTTTAGCATATATAACGATGTGATAACGTTACGCAAGGGTTCAGGCTACATGTGCGTCGAGGAGTATCTTTTAGATTGCGGCGCGGACGCCACATGCAATCTTTCTTTGTTAGGACGAAATTATCACTTTCCCACGCCCTGTCTCAATCGGTGAAGATATCTCTGGTGATGGCTTTAGCTTTTTGACCGGGTCAATGCTAATGTTGGGACAGTTCGAAGAACTAATATCCAGTACGATAGAGGAGACTAAGGACATACCTGAAATTATCAGTGAGACAGGCAAGATTGGGATGCCACACAAAGGTAGGTTTAATAAGATAGATTAATTGGTGACCTGACGGTCGTGTGCCATAGACATCATGCAGAAGATAGGGCAACTTTTCATGCTGCGTACTAATATAAACTCCGTCGGTTCTGTCCTTGATTCTCCGGTGCGTATGATAGCCTTATGGAAATAAAAGACTATCAGACTAATTCATTTCAACAGGAAATATTCTGGGTACGGATCTATTCCACCATCAGTACGGCATTCTAGGATAACAATTGTCAGAGCTATCCAGATTTGCAACCCCTTTACGATGCAGCGCGTAGTTACCTTGAGATACCTCAAAGGATTAACCTTTTAAATACTCGTGTCGAAGTAAATTTCTTGTCTTTGTTTGTTTCTGCTCCCATTCACCGCCAGAATCAGGTGCTTCAGGACATGTTGCAGCTTCTTAAAGAGTCCGTTTCAAGTAAACATGCGGAACGCCTCGAACAAATTGTTATTGCCCTAATCGCCATTGAGATTGGTACGTATTCTGCCATCCGTATCTTCGGATTTTGACCGCCAATTAGTTCTTGGAATTGTCACTATTCTCGTTGATCTTATGGCATAGAATGCCTCGTGCACATATCCCATCTTGTTATGCTCCTTCGGGTAACGACATCTGCAGTACGCTTTTCGGACATGGTTTTTTTGCACTTATTTCCATTTGAACACCACAGTCTGCTGAATATATAATTACAATGTATGTGGGGTAACGGGCGGTGGGTATKCCTAGAATAAAGGGGTGGTTGTGCATGTCATTTAGACTCTTTCCCACTGCGCGCTGCACCTTTCTCTCGGTCCTTAGGTCGCGCGCTGGGCGGAGCTTTAGTGGCAGAAGCCTTCATTTGCCTGAAACAGAGAAACTCAATTCCTGTGGCGCGACGGGTTTCTGCCAAGGTCTTCTTCACGCCATCCAGATGGCTCTGAAGGTTTTCATCGCCGGGCCGGCGCGCGTACGCCTGGGAAATAGTTGTATATAATTCGGATAGGGTTTTTGTGGCGGACGATGTCACGTAGCGACCTAAAGTCTGGTGCATAAATTCAATCTCTAACGTTGCCTTAAAGATCAAGTGGAAAGTCAGGAACCAATTTTCTAGATAAATGAGCGCTACTCACCCGGAGCATACCGCCCATGCCGAACCGTTTCACCTGTCGGAAACAGCGTAGTGCTTCTTCGGCAAGTTCCTCAGCGACCGAGTTCAGAGTGCGTTCAAGCAGGGGCTCGGCAGCATTGCTGACTTGCGCATGTACGCCAACGAGGTACATCAGAGTTTCATACATGTAGGGTCGTATCTCTGCAATTTTCATTCAGGTTAAAAGTTTAATCAAGCATGGCGTACACGACATACCTGTCGGTTGCGGGGTTTCATACCAGTCCATGCTGCTGTCCAAGATGCCACTCCGTAATAGTGCCGCCGCAGTTTTTGCTTTAGGTTTAGCGTATCGCTCAAACAGCGTCACGTCCAATTCTTGAATCACCGTTAACAACGCCTGGCATGGAGAATTGAATATGATTCGCATCCCTACCTCACATTTCAGGGACGTACCTGTTTATCATCAAGGACAGCAACGCCCACACCACTCTCCAGCTGGTTTAACATGCTGGGTATGACAAATTTGGACAAATGGCCCAAATTGGAAATGACGCATAGCATCCGGACGTCCTGCATCATGTCATAAGGTCCCTCGGACTCGTTTTGCGAAAAAATRACTTACACCATTCCTCAAGTCAAGTTGCTCAAGGGGGTTAGACCCAGTAAGGGTCGGCGTTTCCATATCAAGTATTTTCCCAGTGGAGATGGGCGACTCGTCTGATGCAAGTAGGACTAGTCCGTCAAGGAATACATACAGCGCATCTAAAAACGCTTTGGCTATCTTATGTTTAAGTGTTGGATTCACGGAGTTTTGTCTGCTAGATTTTGAGATTCCAGAGGACAGGTCCGGTCCGGCAGCRATCCTGAACGCTGCAGTTGTCATGTGACGCTGATACAGTTCAATCTGGGTCAAGTAATGAGTCGAAGATGGGTCACTGATGCTCGCCCTCCATGATTCCAGATAGTAGAATACTAGGGAATCTAAGAATCTTGTTCAATATGCAGACTTGCTCGATGTAGACAGACTAACCTTGCAACCATGAATTGATCAGAATATCATTGAACCCCCATTTGGCGCTCTCCATCAAATTACGAAGACTAGAAATGATGTCGCTGGAGACATCCAGAGCACAGACATCGTTTACGCCATCCTGTAGCTCACCCAATATCTTTTGTAGGTAGTGGGCAGCTGAAAGAGACGTCGAATTGGTAGGGATATGTTGTGGAAGGGTGATAGTAGTCGCCGAAGCCATGATAGCAACGTCCGAAAGATTGAAGAACTCGGACACAAGCGAGATATACAATTTCACTATGTCAAGAACCATCGTTCGGCATTGCATTGGACTACGACGAGAGCCAGTTATCTCTTGCTTCTGTTCATTTAAGGGTGAACAATAACTCGATCGTAGATCATCGGACGATTTACCTTGCGATACTTACCCTCAATAAAGTTCTTTGAAATCTTCCAGAAATTGGGGAGAGGGTTCGCCATTGTCTCGGAAACAGACTTGATCAAATCCCAAATAGCTTGCCATACAGGCTCTCCAGCAGATTTAGCTGTATTGGTTTACATGCGTCAGAATCAAGAGCATCCGACACCGTAATGTGATTACCAATAAGAGCATCTGCTTGCTTTGCCTCAACAGCAAGCATCGCGGCATGAATTTCCTTGGCTCTAGACCGCTGACCATCAGCGATGATCGGAGAATTATCTGCCACGTTCTCGGCTGTGGCTGATTAGAAGTCATTGTTGTCAGCCGGATTGCGGAACAGATTCTGACACTGACATTCTATATTACCCGCGGCCAATTTGTATGCCTTGTTAATCTGATCTAATATGTATTGATGTTGATGATCGAAATATATCCAGATAGGATCCTCGGTTCCTTGTAAATCCATGAGTATTCTATCAAAGCCTTCTAAACGGAATTCGGTTATTAAGGCTATACCCACTTACTCTATAGTCTTTTCCTGTTCATCTACAGAGCGATTAGGATTCTGTAGTTGAGAATGCAACGCGTTTTTCATCTCGGTCATGGCCTTCTCGACATTGCCCCAAACTTTCTCAAGAATGCGCTTTTGTTGTTGCTCCGCCGCCGGCTTTCCTTGACTTGACGGAAGCAATTGACCAGGTCTTGATTCCATTAACAACTTCCCTTTCTTGTAGTCGCGCAAGGCTTGCTCATAGCGGCCCTAAAACATGGTGAGAAAGAGATTATCAACTGGCGCATACATACAGCTTCGATGGATTCGATAATAAACGATGGAAGATTGAAGAAAAATTTGGAGCGTTCAAAGACTCCCAACGTTATGCGGAGCTTATGGGCTTTTGACGCGTTTTCCAGCACAGGAACGAAAACCTGGTTTGCCTTGACGGCAGCCACTGTATGCACACGGAAATGAGGTACTCTACATCAATACCACTGCAAAACATACGTTTTAGCTTCTCACGCAAGGGCTGAGACGCATAGTTGGCCTCGGGTGATAACAGCCCTTCCTTCATCTCCGCATGCAGTGCTATCCGACGATGACATCAGATAAAAAAAGCGAGGCATAAATAAGACGTGCCATCCGTCGACGACTTGACCACGACGAATCTGTCGAAATTGTCTTCAACCAGTTTTCGAATGTCCTGTGAGCGCGCGTCTAACGAAGCTTTCAAATGGGTCATTCCAGCTGCAAGTTCTTGATATGTTGCATCTGGATATACAAGAGACAGAAAGGCTGTGGGGTCGAAAGTTTTAGATGTGATCAAAATAGCCGCCTCTGAGCAGTGGAAGACTGTGTCAATCCATGCCCTGCTATGTCCCAATTGGGGCAGACTCAACTGGTCTCCRTGTCCAAATCGTTGACGCTGTCCATTCAAAATTTAGCTCGCCTGTGAGAATAGTCACATATACCAATTCACTTAATATGATTGCCTAGTCCCAAAGGGTCCGCAACTTCTTCAGTACCAGTCCCTGTAGGGCTCGTCGACGATCCMGCCATGGCATCATCGAGGTCATAATCTACTTCCTCCCACTGACTTAAAATGAAGCATCCATCATTAGGGATCCGTTCAACGATTAAGATTTCCGACACATACGAAGGTGTAAGAGAAGATATCTTGTAGGCTTTGAGGAGGGCTGCTTCATCAACATCGAAGTTGAAAGTTGGCATTGGCTGGTGGGTGTGACTGTCACATTCTATGTACTCATGAACGCACTCCACTCGTCCTCAGCTCAGATGATCATCTCGGTAAAAGGACATGAGCAACTGATAATGTATRATTAAAATGCCATCTCTATGAGTTACTACTTGCTACTAGCGGCGACGTTCTGATATTGCAACGCCACCAAGTTATTATCTAACGAGTTACGGTAAAAAAAGCTTCCAATGGAAAAGTATAGCTGAATGAGCGTCATAGATATCTTAATCTATTGCTTGGTTAAAGGATATCAACGCAAATCTGTTATACCAGGAGAACAGTGTTGAAAACGTAGTCCCATATCTTGCCTAAATATAGATGAGYCTGCGCAGACAAGGTGGAAAGGAAACACTGACTGGTCACACCGAATCCAAGCTCAAAATTTTTATAATGGTGCGCCAAGTGATATTTCTTCATCTCCTTGAGGTATGCAGGGAGCCTGGTATGGTGTAGGCTAATCCATTTTAGCAAAAGCAGAGATTGTGRAAGAAAGACGCTCACGCGTAATGCATGGTGTCATACAGGATGTCTACCAAAGTTAATGAACGTTTATCACATATAGAGTATGATGTACATACAGAAAGAGAAAGATCCTGCAATAATGCCGTTCGCAATGGCAGGAGGGAACAGCACATGACCAAGCCATGTGAACGGCGCTTGCAATACACCGAATAATAGAGGGGGCATAACTAATCGAAGCCTTGTGCCAAATCAATCATATGGTCAATGTTGTAGATGCGCATTGGCTTACCGGTCCATGGGCAAATAATGATGGATCCCGTGCATTAAAAAGTGAAGCGTCAAAAATATCGGCTTATCGGGAAGCCATTCATCGACATGGAACAAGAATCTATGCAGGGCGTACTCCAGAATTGTCCATATTATGTTTCCAACGAAGAAGCAGACTAGCGTTTTTGCCCATGAATCAAATGGGATGGCATGTAGAGAGTTCAGAGGAAGCCGTGGATTAGAGGTGAACGCCGGGATGGGGCCGGTGAATTGGAACGCGGAACGGAGGAACAAGTTCGCGGTGATGGGGCCCCAGAATATGGGAACGACGTACCAGACGGTGCGCGTAAAGAGCTTGAAACATCAGGGTCTCAGACATGTATAGAAACGAGCGGAGRCGAACCTCTAAAATATCGGGTCCGAATAAACGTGCCGGTTCTGGCAAGTGTCGTGGCTGGTGTACCTGCTTAAGGTAGTACGACTTGCTGTAGGAATTATAAGAACCGGTGATTGGCCCGGTAGGTGGCACATACCTGAAATTAGCCTGCCACATCTGCATGAAAAGTGGTTTGCGCAGATCCAAGAATTGATTCTTTTCATAGTCCGTGGCAGAATCTGTATTGTCCGGGTGGAAGTCATCTGTGGCTTCCCAATCTGCCGTACAATACAATTGAGTAAACGGAGCGGAAGCAAAGTTTCAACACGTACCGTCACGCACAATAGAGTCGTCGGTGCCCAATCTTCCAATGACATACTCTTCAAGCATGTCATAAGCCGAGGACGAATGGTCGTGCTGTTCTGCATTCTGCATGATCTCTCTGACGTCCTTGCCAGCATACTGCAAAATGTAGTCATCTCCGCCAGGATGGTCGTTCAAAAACCCGGTAACATCATACACCTTTCCATCTCGTGTAATCCAGCAGCTCGAGTCTGAATTGTGCTTTTGGATATCCTCAGAGCTGTATATGCGCAGGCGTTTGGACATGGTAAAGAGGAAAGCACTGCTGGCACTGTAAGTCTCACCACTTCTCGGTTAAACGAATCGTCACACGCCGGCACGCGCTACTACTGCGCTACGTACACTTTCCCCTCATATCCGCGCAGCACGGCAGCCCGCAACTCGGAGCCGACTCGGTCACCATAGTTTCCCAGCCTTAACTTATACCCACTCCAATCGTGGCCACCAGCCAATTCAAACTCGACCTCCTTGTCTACAAAATTCAGGAGAACGAGAGCTCTTTGGTTTCCCAGAGACCGCACGAATGCGAACACCTGCTCGTCTCCAACGGATATGTCCTCAAAGGCTCCGTAGATCTACATGCCAGCGCCTATTGTCATAACATAGATTGCAGCAGGCGTCGCGTCTTACCAAAACATCGTGATGCTTGCGGAACGCCAACGCACGTTTATAAAACGCATGCACACTGTTTTCGTCTTTAATCTGGCGCGCCGCGTTCCACTCTCTAYAGTCGTCGTTGACCCGCATCCATGGGTTTCCTGTAGTGAAGCCTGCGTTGAGCGAAGAATCCCACTGCACACCTTAGTTTTATACATGCACACTTGGCGACTGTCTCACCTGCATTGGAACTCGTGCATGATCTCTTGCTTTATGCGCAAGGTCCTCTAGCACATCAGACATATCTACGTCCTCCTTCTCTTGCTCCTCTTGCCTTTGCTTTTTCTCCCTTTGCAAGGTAAATGTACATTTTGTCGCGCATATGTCGACTTACTTATTATAATAATTCAGTGATGCTATATCTTTGTACTCTTCAATTCCCCACGTTCTGGGGAAGTTTTTCAGTCCCAGTTCCTGGCCTTGATAGACGTAAAGCGTTCCGCCTTGGCAAGTTTCCAATAATGCCAATAGTTTAGCCGTGCGGACTCTTTTTTCGTCCGTCGTATCATTACCGAACCTAGATACTGCGCGTGCATGATCATGGTTTTCGAGGTAAATGCTGTATGCGCGCATATATTAGCCACAATGCGGAATGAATCGCGCAGACGACGGACGTGTTCCAAAACCCCTCATCTCTTTTGAGATTCTGCCACTTGCCGATAATGGATTTCAACTCGGATAGTTTCCATTTCTTGCGTTTCAACATTAATTCTGGAGGTGAATCAAGATCCATGATCTCGAAATGGAACAGCATGTTCAGCTCCTTGTTCTTTGGAAGGCCGTACTCTGCTAGCGTGTACTCGTCACCCGTGAATGGCGTCTCTCCAACAGTCATCATGTCGTATCCTAGGGGGCAATCAGTCCTCCTTACTGATAGTTCAAACTCGAGCCGTCATACTGGAAAGTACTTCGTTATTCATTTCTTTTATGTATTCATGCACTCTCGGCCTGTGGTGCGGTTAACTCGAGAGCACATGCAACTAGAGAAACTGACCCATTGGCGAACAGGGTATTCGCTAGTTGATATTTCTCTCTTGGCGTTGTGATGGGTGCATCGGGAAGGCCCTTTACCTTAGATATCAAATTGATCACATCCATCTGCAAACTAGTTCAAGCTTTGGACTACTTTCGTTAAACAGAGAACTTACTCGGAAGCCGTCACACCCTCGATCGAGCCAGAAGCGCATGAGGTCCCATACAGCGTCTCGTACATCTGGGTTGTCCCAATTCAGGTCTGGTTGCTTGGACACGAACAGATGCAAATAGTATTCTCCTGTCTTCTCGTCGTAATCCCAAGTGGATCCTATGCATATGCCTCAATGACCAACTCGGACCCCCTAGGTGGCTCTGACCTTGAAATACCGATCTCCAATTGTTTGGTTCATGGCGTGTACCATCCTCGTTGTACCTCGGGGGTCGCCAAATGTACCAATCACGCTTTGCATCGTTCTTACTTGATCGTGATTGGACGAACCATTCGTGCTTGCATAGTATTCATTCTCTGCTCTGGAGACTATCGTTGGACTTACCTCGTCTGAAGAATGGTTGACTACGAGGTCCATGCTTTTGGAGAATGCCGCTTCAATACTGCTTCAAAAAATGGGAAATATACTTACACAAGCTTCATGCCGTGTTCGTGCACGTCATGTAGGAGTTCGTCCCAGTCTTTCAGTGTTCCATATCGCGGATCAATATCACGATAATCAGAGCTGCAAGGCGAAGAGATTAGCAGGTAGATTTTYGGCCCACACCCGAGGCGAGAGTACGCACATATCGTAGCCCATATCGGCAAGGGGCGAACGATAAATTGGACAAAGCCATATCACGTCTACTCCGAGATCCTTGAGGTAATCTAGCTTTCCACGAATGCCTTGAAGATCTCCTATGCCATCACCGTTCGAATCGCTGAATGAGATCGTATAGATCTGGTATACGACTGCACTTTTCCACCATGGATGGGGTGCGCTCGGTTCGGTTGTGCCTTTGACAATGCTGGGGATGGTATCTTCGGGCGGCATCTTGGTGGTGACCGTGAGCGCGGATTGATTTACGATATAGAGGTGCGATGGGAAGGCTCAAGCCGCTATCGATGATCATTGTATATATTTCGATGCGAAATGAAGTATCTCGTTCTTTCCAGAGCGGCAATTCTTTTGCTTGTATCCTTGTATGACTTGTGCATTTGCAATTATGTTGCACTCTGTTCCAGTTATACCTATTCAAATACTAGACATTCATGTACCAGTTCATCATGTACCAGGCAATCAAGCAAGCCGCCTACTCAATCACCCTTCAGGCCTTCAATCATTACATATTCGTCCAAGAGACGAACGAACCCTCAACACGTGGAATCAAGGTTTTATACGCCAGCCTTGACGCTGCTAATAGCGACGGACATTCATATTCCCGTATGTCGATGTCAAAAGTACAACGAGAAATATACCACTGGTCTGCTAGTCAGCCTATACGAGCGTCGTCGTCAATCAAGTCAAAACAAACATGAGCTTACGGTCTGCCTACAAGAGACTAGCTAGTCGGTGAATGAGTCAGCAACGTATGACAAGCGAATATTTGAATCCTAGCCCAATTATTCATCGACGCGAACACACATGTACTACTAAAATCAGGACAAACATTTACTCTGTCTGTGCGATACATCTCCTCATGCACCTCAGGCCTCACCACCCGTCCTCTAACAATCGTGACGATCAAATGGCGTCCCGTACATCCAGTYGAAGCAGGCTTTGTACATTTCTCTATTGTCCTGAGGTATGGGCAATACAGTCTCGCTAGCGTGTTATGGACGTCGCCTGAAATTAGTGTTAAATGAGAGACAAGAGGAAGTACATGAGTCACACGACAAGGATTGGTGCAGGCTTACGGTTTGGGATGATCGGAGTTGTGAGGGTGATCGCCTGTGATCGCCGATGGATGTCACCAGATATAGTCCTGACTGACATCATGAGTTGGCGTTATAGTTTATATCAGCCTTCGGCAATTAGCGGAGCAGTTTGTGTCGCGGTCGAAAACTGGAAAAGCCCGCTCTTGTTCTCGGAGTAATCTATGACCTCAGAGTGAACTAGTGAACCCTCATTGTAGGTACCAAGACGACTAAAGATTACTACGCTTAACTACCTGCACAGTACTCTATTGTCATACAACTTATTGCACTTCTTTCCAAGGCAAGCAGGGTCGCCATCGGCGTTACCTGATAATTTAGAGGCTACATTAATAACGTAATACTTCTGAGCACCAATGGAAAAATATATACCTGCCGTCTTTCTCCACAACAGCCAGTGAAAGATGGCTGAAAGAGTTTGCACATTATGTGAATAAGGCAATTTACTGAGGTTGCCGGCCAATACTCAATAATTATAAGTATAACTCGCATCATGCGCGTCAATCCCATCAGTTAGCTCATGAAAATGTCCAGATGTTGTGAAATATCACACGTACTCGTCCAGCAATCTTTCGCATACATCTTTCTTCCTCCCAACACGAACAGTGCTGACAGCCAAGATCCCCGCATCCCAGTCTGATGCGCTGTACAGGCACCGACGTAGAAGGTCAAGACAAGTTGTTCCCGTCGGATGTGAACTATGGAAGGAAGTATGGTCATTCAATCGACCTACTTCGTACACTTTGAATGTTAACGGTATTTTCTCGCTGGTCGAGTCTTCTATACTGACAGTTAGAGGATGATTCAATCATGACTGTCCTTCTCCAGGGCAACCGCTTTGCATAACGTCAAAGCAAACGGATCTAGATGACGGTGATATTTGGCACAATGCGACATACATAACGCCGCTCCGATTATCGATATCAGGCTCTCGCAGGTTCCCGATTGAAATCGCCATTGCAAGTGAAGCGGTACAAATGTCATTTTCCTTCCAGCACCAACATACATAACCTCCACCACCGTCTAATTTCCATGCCACCATCCCTACCCCCATTTCCATCCTCATGACACCCAGGCTAGCCATGAATCTCCCATCCCCACAGTCTACGAAAACTGCGTCAATCACGCTACATTGAATGAACAAACAAGAACCTACCATTTGCGTGTGTTCATTCGTATCCACCACACCCAATCATCTCTAGGACCATATAAACTCTGAAAAAGAACACCACTAAGAAACGAAAGACAAACTTAACACTCACCTTATTTCCACGACACGACAATGCTGGCCACGCCATTCTTGAGCTTCGTTCGGGTCCGGTCCGGGCAGCGGAGAGAAGAGGGAATGAAGAGAAGGGGTGGAATAAAGACATAAAGAAGAGTCGCTCATTGGCGACGACCGGTAGGACACAGCTTCTGAAGGCGAGAGGAGCGGGGCCGGCTAGACTGAGAGGATTTCGG
>JNHV02000131.1:0-35266 GCA_001691785.3 Amanita brunnescens Koide BX004 | reverse complement strand
CCTGTTGAATACGTTTTCCGGATCATATTGCCTCTTTATTTTCTGTAGTTTGGGGTAATTAGGGCCAAATGCTGACACGGTTCTGTTCTTCACATCAGCTGGGCCTTGCAAAAAATGCGTGAATTTAGATTGGCCATTCCTGTTTGACCTGGACGCTCACCGTAATTGCCATAGCCGAACGATGACGAATCGCGCAAACGAGATTTGTCACCAAGGATACTGCCGGCAACTTCATGTGCTATTTCTCGTGCTTTCCCCGAATAATCGCCGACAGTATTGTCCCACCGGAGCATGATCAACACTATTGCCATGCCTGTTCGATTGAAAGCCATAGTACCGTTTGGTGTAGCCTGGATTGCATTTTTCGGGAAATATTCGAACGCTACCGTGCAGCTGATATCTTTTGGTTGCATTTCAGCCAATTTTGCAAGGACCCTCTTATTAATAGCGAAATCTGGGCCTTCGTGACCCACCGATTGTATGTAGACACCGCTGCCAGAGCGCGCAAAGTCGTTCTAGAAAATGCATACAAGATCAACAATTTACTCGCATGGGTCATTATGTGACGCACTTGTAAAGCATTAAGTCGCTCGTAAGGAATTTCCCCTGTCGTATCATTCACTGGTCCTGAAGTACAAGGCTATTATGAAAACATAATATTATTACAAGGAGATGCGAACCGATGTCAAGAAGAGCTTTGAAGTTTCTCCTGCCCTCCTCTGCAGAACCATTGTAGAAGATGGCACACCTCAGGATAGGCTACGAAGTGAGGTCAGCAACTAGGACCATTGATAAAAGGTCCCTCACTCCATTTGGGCCGTTGATATGGAATGCCACAAGTCCTTCTTTCTCATTTGTCTTAGACCACCAATCCTTGAGAACCTTGAATACCGACTCGAAAAGCGGTGGAGGATACAGAAGGGCACCCGCATAGACGAAACGACGTTGGGGGTGTAATCTGATCACAAAACGAGTGACGACTCCAAAGTTACAGCCTGCACCCCGGATACCGAAGAACAGATCAGGGTTTTCGTCCTCGCTGGCGATGACTACAGAACCATCTGCAATAACCACAGTTGCCTGCAAGAAGACAAGCTCATCACATTTATACATCGCGGTCAACTCCGGTGGCTTACTTCTACGAGGTTATCGATGACCATGCCATAGGAGCCGGATAGCCAGCCGAACCCGCCACCCAAGGTGAGCCTGGGATCAAATGATCAGACTTGKTCTCGATATAAACATGGCAACCCAGATACCCTCCGACGCCTGTCTGGAAATAGCGCGTCAGTAAGTGGACAACRATGCAGATCACAAATTGAGCTGACGTGATTGACTGTTCCCCCGACGGATGCAAGACCGTGTTCTATCGCTGTTTTATCAACAGTCTCCCAGATAGCACCTCCGCCGATATGAGCAAGCTGCTTCTCGGCATCAATCATGACACCATTAAGGTAACGAGATAAATCAATGACAAGGCCATTTTCGATTGAAGATGCACCGCTGGCATTGTGTCCTCCACCACGAATGGCAATAGGTAAACCGCGGTCTCTTGCATACTTGATTGCAAAAGCTACGTCTTGCTCATCTTTGACAAAAGCAACGACAGAAGCCTTGCGGGCGGCGTTTGCTGCCCATCGCTTCAGTGCATCATCGTAGCCAGGATCGCCTGGCCTAACAAGATCGCCCTTGAATTCCATGGTGAGGTTGGACGCAGAAAACACACGTTGCACCGTTCGGAGTACCTCAGACCTGTATATATAATTGGCCCCACCGTTACATCAGGTGTTGCTTGTTGATGCGGCTCAGAATCACTGACATTTCTTTTGATGCTCCCCAATACCGCATCGTTTTTTGTCCAGATGTGCGACCGACCTAATCGCCATACAAGCATAGGCACCAGCCTGGCCTAGAGGCGTCTTCACGAAAACTCGTCACAAAGTGGATTCTTCATATATTATAGTACCAATACGGGGCCGAAAAGCTGCAGTACACGTCTTAATTCTTGTCATTTGAAAAGGATCTGAAACTTACAGATGGGTATGTATGCTACAATCCGCAAATACAGCATACCGCCCATCAAGTCCACACTGATCATAGTAACCTTTATCAAACATATAAGCCTTAAGGCAGGGCTGAACTTATCTTTGACTTAGCCATCTGCGCCGCTAGTACTAAGTTTTTCCTCGCTCCCGAATTACAGTAACAGTAGGATTTCCCAATATGGCATACAGTGTTATGACTCACACTCTTGCCGTTGTTTCATCATCAAAAGGATCTAAGCTTAGATAGGAATCATTTCCAGGTTCCCCATGCCATCGACAATGATTAAACATGAGGAATACATAGTCCGTAAACTCATCTATGATGTGATAGACGACTATACATTACTGGCATTGCGCCACCGTGACATAGGAAGCACGTCGTGTGACGATACGCGTTTTCGGGAATCACMAGGATCCCTGGTATATATGCTTTCAGAGTTAGCCAGAGCTGGCGTCCCCCTATGTGATTCTTCGTACATCATCAAGAGAAGGCGCTAGTAACTTTCAAGCCAGGTTGGCTTCAACATTAACCACAAACTCTGAAAATCGCCTATCTTTGTGAATTAGTAATTCACAAAGATAGGCGATTCGTACCAATTCATTTCGAAGCACATTCGTTATCTCAAGCTCTAGTAGCGAGAAGAAAACTTCGCCTTTACACGCTATGAGCGTAGAAACCGCTTGGAAAATTGAACGTCAGCTGCGCCCAACTTCATCCGGAAGGCTCGGGTTTTCATGCCATGTTTGACAGTACATACCTTATCGCTGCAGGCAAGGAAGGAAATAATTTCATTAATACATGTCTTGTCTTTGATCACAGAAGCCGCGTGTCATCACCGCGTCACCAACAATGGCAGTCTCTGGAACACACGCTGCCAACAGGATGGGGCATGTTAGTGTGAGTTATATATGCGAGGCAATGTGAATGCCGGGAGACATTAATGAGTACATTAATAGGTGACGTCATTCGCATCCAGAAAGATCTAACATAGCCCGATGGTAAAGGAATCAAGTCATGATACGTTACGAATGCAGGCACTATGGGGAATCGTTTGTTGGTGGACCACATCTTCTCTGTTTCTCTGTGGCCTGGGGTAATCAACCGCCTAGCCTTTGCTTCTCCATCTGCAGAACACTCGGATTCAGTAGGCTATTGCTACTGATAGCTCACCATAATTTAAGCAAGCGACGACACATTACTTAAAGCAGATTTGTCACCAAGTATGTATTTCATGTGCCGCCTTCCCGCAGTAAGACCTTTCCGGTTCGATGGAATGTAATCAAATAATTGACCAAGTCTTGATTTTTTTTGGAGCAAGATATTTAGCATCAATAAGCACCTGATGCCTTTCAGTCGCATTTCGGCGATTATTCCAAGACTCTTATTGATGGCAAAATTGGGTCTTCGTCACTGGTTTCATGTATACGATTCCATGGGGATTAATTCGTTCTAGAAAGATGCRTCAATAAAGCTACTAGTACAGACCATTACGAACCTGCATGGAACCAAGCCTTTCGTACGAAACTACGAAACTTACATGATGTGTTATGTACGGGACCTAAAGTATGAACTTATGAATATAGTTTACTCCATAAAAGGAGATGCGCGCCAAGCTCAAGAAGAGACTTTCCCCGCCTTCCTCTACGGAACCGTTGTAAGAGACAGTGCAATATAGGATAGGCTATGGAATGGTAGAACATCGAGTAATGGATCCATACTTCTCATTGGCATGTATTGCCGCAAGTTCCTTTTTATCGCTTGCACACCAGTCCTTGAAAACATTGAACTGACTCGGAAAGCGGTGGAAGGTGATACATAGGTATGCCCTATAGACGGTGGAATGTTGGGGATGTCTAATCATAAACCGAGTGACGGACCCAAGTTGCTGTCTTCGCCCATAGTAAGGAACGGGTCCTCGCCTATAACTACCGAGCCGCCTGCCGTGACCAAAGTTACTCGAGGTGAATTCATCCCATCTGTATATAACGATCTGCGGTGGGGACTTACCTCGACCTGACTGTCATAAGAGTTCATTTGTTCATTCTTCGTTCTCTGTGTCCTTCCAAATGTAGCAACGCGGTCTAGAAGTAATGTGTCGATAAGTTAGACACGATTACAAACCATGAACCGTACTGATATGATTGATTGCAATTCCCAAGGATATAAGACCGTCTTTTATAAGCTGTTTCCCGAATGGCAACTGTCAGCGTGAGAGACCTGCTCAGCATCAAAGATAACCAACTAAGTTAATGGGACAGATCAATAACGAGGCCGCCTTCAATGGAAAATGAGCCACTGAGACTATGTTCCCCACGTCAAATTGTGATCGGTAATCCATTTTCCCTGCAATCCAAAGCAATGCCTTCCTCATCTTTGACAATGGCAGTGATAAGAACCTTGTGGGCGGCGTTGGCTGGGCATCGCTTAATTGCATCATCGCAGCCGATATCATCTGCTTGACAAGATTTCGGGGATAGCGGAGATGGAGAATACCGTGGCGTCGATAARGTCAGTAGTATCACATATACCTTCAAGAAGTGTCTTGACCCACAGGTTGAACGACGAACGTCTTCTGGAAAGTCATGATCTCGAATTTTGAAGAAGATTATCGAGAGATCTTGGTCAACTGTCAACACCAGTTATCAGTTATAAATAATCGGTCGATATCACATTGACAACATTGACATAATGCCTTGATGTTCGATTAATGATTAAGCTTCAGAAACGCGATCACAATGGGCACGGTCGGCTTCTCCTCCCCTTGATGCCTCGATGAATCCTTGAGGCTCCACTGCAACGACTCCTCATTGTGCACCCTATAAGTTCCCTAGTGAATCCCTTTACATTACCCTCTATTCCAACCACGTCGTTGGCATCTGGCGTCCTCGATGGCTACTATGGCGTATGCCCCCGTTCACAGTGGTTATGGCAGTGTAATTCCTCGTCCGCAGTCGGTCGCATACATGGCCCCACCGACAGCATATGCTTATTCAGATCCTGTTCACCACTCTTACTCCACCGTAAGTATCTTGAATATCCTGTGTAAATCAAGTGGCTTATCTGGTGCAAAAAGGGGCCCTACACCTCCTATAATCCATCTCGTAGCTCTACCAGTCTTGTGCCTATGGGCCATCGATTGACCGGTCCATGTACGTTGTGTTCTTGTGGTACATTCTTGGCTGACTTCGGCACAGCATACGACAACCTGCTTGATTATGATTATCCTGGCAGCCATCTGGCGCCCACTTTGGGGTCAATGCCGTTGACTCATACTAATACGCGCCGCAGACGTCGTTCAAGTGTATCTTTCGTGACTAGGCCTCCCGTCCTGGATCAGTACCGCCTCTCGGGATCCCATCAGATCAAATTCAAGAGGAGAGGAGCCTTCGGTGCCGGCATAACCCTGGCTGAAGCCCAGTCCCACACCCGCCTTTCCAACAATGATCATTACACGCTGCGTGACTTGAACGCTGACGGGCGAGCTAATATCCTCTTGACGGCCAGAGTAAGTATCGATAATGTTTTTTTTTGGATGCTTGATATATATTGAATTAGTGGACTGGCTACGCACCGATGAGTTACGAAATTCCGTTGGATTCATATGACGGCAGAATAAGCCTTCAGACATTGGCAAGACGAGTTGCCCGGGCATGTGTTCATTATCTACAGGTTTGTTCCGTTCATGAGCGGAAAAGAGTGGGGCTCATATAAACTCACAGAGCAATATGGTACCGATCATGTGGGAACGCGTTGAGATCCATCACATTGAGGAGATTGCCTATGGTGTTTGGCAGCCGATGCTGCGGGTCCTTTGAATCGATTTCGGTGGCAATTTGTGAAGTAATTGGTAGATTGGCTGATTGAACCAATGTTAAAGATATAATATTAAAGTTAAAATTGATGTATTGATGTATAGAGCAGGAAACTGGGGAGCGCCTTATTTGCGTCTGTTGCTTAACCGTGTACTTCGTCCCTCCACGCCTAACACCTTCGACGCTCATTGTGCTCTTCTGTATCAAATATCCTGTGTCGGAAGAGACGTGACTGTTGGCCAGCACAAAATGCCCGAGGCACAAATCTTCAAAGTTGGTAGTGTTTCTTTTACCCAATTTCTTACTTACTCGTATCATCATGCAAGGCTACGTACAGCGGAATACCCGTCTTCGAGATGTGTGTAGTTTTTGGCGTGGTCTGGAGTCCGGTCTGAATGAGCTGAACACGTGTAGGATGTGTAAAGGAGTCGCTGTCATGAGGCGACGCGCTGACTCGTGGTTGAATGCAACCCAGATTCTGAAAGTTGCGGGTTTTGACAAACCTCAGAGAACTCGCGTACTTGAACGTGAGGTACAGAAAGGCGAACACGAAAAAGTTCAGGGTGGTTATGGTAAATACCAAGGTATCACATTCCGCGAATCTATTTCAGCTGCTAGCTAACCTATGGACAAGGAACATGGATTCCTCTCGAGCGTGGAGTTGGTCTAGCTAAACAGTATAACTGCGAACATCTTCTTCGGCCTATTATCGAATTTCAACCTGCCGCAAAGAGTCCGCCTCTGGCGCCGAAACATTTAGTATCGAGCGCCGTCAGCCGACCAACGCGTCGGAACCACGGTGTCGAACCCTCTGCAACCGTGTCAGTAATTCACACGAGGTCCTCACGTCGACAAACGCAGGAAGTACCTGAACAAGACTCTGATCATGAAACACTTTCTATGCATGGGTCCGAGGATGGCTCGATGACCCCGTCCCCGTCAGAAGCATCGTCAAGCTCTCGCACGCCTTCTCCTATCAATAGCCCCTCTGCTTCTTACAGTGGCATCGAGGATGGCTCTCAGCAGGCCATTGATGCTCGACGGAAGCAGCAACGCGCTGTCGACGAACGATTTGAAGAACTCTCTGATGAGGATCGCAACGCATCACTCGATTCGAGATCGTATGGTGATCAAATTCTGGAATATTTTATATCAGATACAAATCAAATACCGCCCTTGCTGATTTCACCGCCCGCAGACTTCGATCCTAACATGCCTATTGATGACGACGGTCATACATCCCTTCATTGGGCCTGTGCCATGGGCCGCATTCGTGTCGTCAAGCTGTTGTTAACAGCAGGTGCTGATATCTATCGAGTCAACAAATCTGGTCAGACCGCGTTGATGCGGAGCGTCATGTTTGCTAACAACTACGACGTTCGAAAATTTCCGGAACTATATGAACTCCTTCATCGTTCAACTTTAAATGTCGACAGCTTTAATCGTACCGTTTTTCACCATGTTGTCGATGTCGCCATGTCGAAAGGCAAGACTCACGCTGCGCGGTATTATATGGAGACCATCTTGAACCGGTTATCCGACTATCCAAAAGAGCTTGCCGATGTGATTAATTTCCAGGATGAAGACGGTGAAACTGCCCTTACTATGGCTGCTAGATGCAGGAGCAAGCGTCTTGTCAAGCTATTAATTGATCATGGTGCTGATCCCAAAATCATGAATAATGACGGAAAGAGCGCAGAAGACTACATTCTAGAAGATGAACGTTTTCGCTCATCGCCTGTTCCCCCGTCACGCGTTGCATCCATGTCCTTCCGGGCCGGGCAGGTGGCATACCCTCCAATGAATGCCTCTGTGAATTATTCGTTTGCTCCGATGAACGGAGATCGGCCACCTCTACATCATTCAACTGCTGCTCAACGAGCAAGTACGCGCTGTGTCAACGACATGGCCACTCTCCTTGACAGCTTAGCTTCGTCGTTTGACCAGGAGCTGAAAGACAAAGAGCGGGATACGAGCCAGGCACATGCTCTTTTAGGCAACATTCAAGCAGAAATTTTAGAGAGTCAACGGGTTGTTAATAACCTCAAAAGTCAAGCGGAAGGACTTGTGTTGGCATCTCAGAATCTGGAACGTCTCGAGCAAGAATTATTGACTAAGATGGGTAGAAGATATCGACTTGGCTGGGAAAAATGGGTCAAAGATGAGGAGCTTAGGGAAACATCGCTTGGATATGGGGATGGCGGAAGGATGGATTTGGACCAATCTAATCTGGAGGAGACCAAAGCTGACTCAGGACCTGAGGGAGACCGGACAAGGGGAAAGCGTCAGTTCTCTGATGAAGATAATTCAGATTTGGAGGCGTTATATGCAAACATACCAGCTGATCCGGAAGAGCTGAAGAAAGCTTGTGACGGATTACGACAAGATGTCTCCCAGTATCGTAAGAGAAGAAAAACGATGTTTGAAGAGCTTGTAACATTCCAAGCCGAGGCAGGCACGGGTGGAAGGATGGGAGAATATAGGCGTTTAATCGCGGCAGGGTGTGGAGGAGTCTCCCCGTCCGAGGTTGATCATGTTCTGGGAATGTTACTAGAGGTGAGAACTGCTTTAGCGTAACTAACCGTTTCTGAGCATCTCGGCAGACTCTGGAGTCGGAAGAGCCGAGTTCGTCATCAACTGCTTGGAGTGGAACCAAGCTCATTTCAGTTGGATAATCTATCTAATGTATCTTCTATGTTGGACTTGGGTGTATCTGTATGTGCAACATGCCCTGTTTGTAGTGTAGTATGTCACATGATCTACCAGCATTTTCAAGTTGCGGCGCTTGGTCAGAGGTTCGTCGCGTATGTCCTACACACCGTTCTCAAGGCGGCAGGCCCTCAACGCAGCGACTTCAAAGCCATGGACGACAAACTTTAGGCACCTTCTTCCCCTTCCCAAGAAATGGTTAAAAAGGTCCAGTACTCGTGACCCCGTCATCAAGGCAGCGCGGCCCAACGACAGAATTAAGTGGTGGAACATCGTGCCGGGAGACCAGATACGCTTACTCGGGGACAAGTCAAATACCTTGCACGAGGTGCTTAGCATCAACAGGCTCAGCAACCGCGTCTTCGTCAAGGGTGCTGTGAATGTGAGTTGACGTCCCCGCATCTCAGCGAATCATATTCGGACCGATACTTCTTAGATTAGGGACGAAGACAGCGGGAAAATTCCACCAAGCAAGAATTACCACTACTCCCGGTGTCAACTCTTCATTGGCAATTACGAGTTTCCGTCGCTCAAAAATTCCCTTGAGCCGCAGGTTCTACCGTAAGCATAATACCCCGTACGTGCCTGATTGCAACTGCTTAAGCTTTAACAGTGTGTTCGCTCGGCGCCTTGGGACAACAAATCCTTGGTGGAATCCCTTCTTCCGTCGTTTTGGCTGGGAACGGTTTGCGACCACAACCGTTCCAGTGATACCTCACCTGAGGGGCCAGAAGATACCCATCCCGTGGCCTAAGCCAGAAAAGCCCAGCTTACCCGAACGTGTGTATTCGGATAATGGAACTGTCATTTATTAACTTTCGAATCAGCTGGCCTATACGACACGACGAAGGAAGAGGTGGCGAAAGTGACATACAAACCACCGGCATTTCACCCAACCCTGAAGACATTGATACCTCGCTTGCCTTCGGAAGATGAATTTTTGACCGAGCTATACAATCCCCATATCAAACCAACCGTCAGCATATCGTCTCATATCGAGGCCTTTCTTACTAAGGAGCTTGCAAATCCGGACTCGCGAGCGAAGAAGCTGAAACGCTGGAAGGAACGCCAATTCCGCAAGAGAGAGTTGCTGAAGGAGTTTGTGGAAAAGGAGGTTCAGAGTCTCAATGGGCGGACCGTGCGTGAGGCGAAGGCAGAAGCAGCATTCAAATGGCGAGAACATATGAACTCAGAGAAGGAAGCCGCGAGAAAGATGAGGTGGAAGCACAGAGGAGCGGAAGCGAGATTGGAGAGGAGGACGGCACGAAAAGCCAGGAAGGAATTGAAACAAAGACAACGCCTCACGCAACTTGTTTTGCGCGAGGAATCCAACCAAGTTATTCCTAAGGACAATAATTAGTTAGACGAGTCGATAGTATAGCCATAATTCCTAGTGCACGACGCATGATAACCGGATTCGGACTCATCCGCTTCCCCGATGACGTTCACCTCAGAATCACTGTACCAAGCCCTTCCGAACGACCCACCCACCACAGACACAGAAGAAGACATCCAGCTAGAACCCTTGATACCAGATGCGGAGACGAAATATATATTCTTTGTACTAGGGTGTGCATTGCTGCTCCCATGGAATGGTACTCCTCCATCGCTATCCAATCGATGCTCATACTTACATTTTCGACGCCCAGTAATCATAACCGCCGTTCCATTCTTCCTCTCCCGGTTGAAAGATTCTCCCCATTTCAGCTTGACCTTCAGCTCATACCTTACGACATCTTCGAGCATATGCAACTTTGTTTTCCTGGCACATGCGACTTTCCGTGAAAAAAAAGTGAGTTTTCGTTGGTCAGTCTTGGGGCGCATAATTCAGAATATCCCTTCTCGAAGATTCCTCCTTCACGCGAATCCCGGAGAATGATCATTTCTTTACTCGCATTAACTGCTATGCTGGCACTCTCCACGTTGTTTCGGGTTCCCACCGGACTCTTCGCCGCTTTTGCACTGCTGAATGCATGCGCGCAGTCACTATGCGGTGCCTATTTACAAGAGGCCGTCATTTCGGTCGGCTCATTGTTCGGGGCTACCGCCATCCAACCTATTATGGCCGGGCAGGCTGCTGTGGCTGTCGCCGTTAGTGCTGTACAAGTGTTCAGTGCCGCAACAAGCCTTTGGGACCTTTCTCCCCAAGCCATTGCCACATACGTGAGCGACGGATCGGTTGAGGAACGCTCCGCTCTCATGTTCTTCTCTTTCTCCACAATATTTCTCTTGTTTAGTGCTCTAGCCCATCACCGGTTAGTACGAAAGCCTATCTACAAGAGTATTGCGGGGCCCCTGGAAGATAAACTTCTACAGCCTTTGGAAAGTTCCACGGAGGAAAATACAGCGCTTGTCTCTCCGGAGGAACGAAATAAGGCACTAGACCAAACTCGAATCATTGGTTTGATGAAAGCAAATGTCACGTATGAGTTCGCTGTGGCATACGTATTCTTCGTCACATTGGTATGCTACGCTGCTTGCACGCACTAAGGTATTACTCACCTTCCATTCTAGAGTGTATTTCCACCAATCACGGCATCTATACTACCAATAAGCCCGGACATCCATCCTCTCCTGTTCAGTTCAGTTCACTTTCTTGTGTTCGGTATAGGCGATCTATTAGGACGTTTCATATGCTCTTTCCCCCGGCTGCGCATCTGGTCAGCACAGCGTCTTTTGATTCTATCGTTGATCCGTACCATCTTCGTTCCTCTATTCTTGATGTGCAACGTGCAACGGCCCTCTGGTTCTACCGGTACCCCCACAATCAACTCTGATGTCCTATTCATGCTCATCTTACTTGCGTTTGGAATCTCCAATGGCTATGTGGGCAGCATGTGCATGATCTCGGCGCCGTCTGTGGAGCATAACCCGCAGCTTAAAGGTCGAAGGTCTGACGTAGACAGTGTTGCTACTATCACCAACTTTAGCCTTGTCGGCGGATTACTTATGGGAAGTGCTGCAAGCTTCGGCGTTAAGGCCGCAATTTGTAACTGTAATCCATTTACCGGGTCCGCGTGATACAAAGCTGTACTACGATATATTATTATTACGATCAGCTAATTAGAATGTAATCATATTTGCGAGATGTTTCTGCCTGGTATCAAGAAAGATGACTACAAAATATACTTGATACGGAAAGGTTGTGAACGTCCAAGCTGCTTGTGACCTTCACTTCATTGACAGCAAAGGACCGTCTAGCTGGACTACGGTGAAAGGGGCCAGTGATGGTACATGCTGGGGCGAAATATCTGTCACGATTTACTGCTTAGTATTAAGAACTGATATCGAAGTTCGGCCACTTTTGCGCCCATGCCGATGCTGGAAGGAGAAAAGTCGGTGGCCGAGCTGATTCTAGCTCAACGCCATCTGCCGCAGGTCCAGATGCATGATCAAGAAATTTGTACCATGAGATATTGATATGTTGCAAAGATCGTCACTGGCAAAAACGTTCAGCCAATGCGAAAGTACCTATTGTTATCCCTTATTCGTCTATTTATCATCATGCAGATCTACAAATGCGAAAACGACGCATGCCCGCGACCGGGCTGCTACAGAGTCCTTCGTTGTCTCTTGCGTTTCAGACCAGCTGGAAGCTAATGCGCCACCCAAAGTCGCCTCGATTCCTTCACGAAGATCCAGTCCGTGTGCGTGGTATAATTTCTCCCCCCCGTAACGGCATGTCGGATTTCTCCGACCTTGCTAAATTCGGGGGGAATAACCAGCTATTGTGTTATCAGGGGCATCTTGTACTAATAGCCATCATGGACTCGCGAGCGACGCATTGTGCTCAAATGGACGAATCGTTATGGCTGAGGTAAACAAGGGCAAACAGGCGGGTATGTTTCCCAAACGCTCAGGCTGAGCACTCAACAAGCCTACTACTTCCATCTCATCTAGTCCGCCTCATCGCCTCGCGCGTCGTCGTCCTGCATTTCGAATGGCTCCAAGGTGCGAGCCTTTGAGTTGCTTTGGTGACAGGTATTTGTTGCCACTCTTTTCATCTTGCACGCGACATGAACATGGTTCTTCAGGTTATATTTCACTACTTTCCCAAATCCACCACCCCCTCCGCAGGCTCTCAATCGTCTTGCCGCAGAATCAGGATACCAACCACGCGTCCGTGGGAAACCCAGAGCAGGCCCATCTACGTCGCCCGACGACAATGCTCATTACTATTACTTTACAATAGACGATCAACTCCCCTACTTGTCGTTTTTCCAAGATTGGGGCCCATTGAATCTTGCGATGGTCTATAAAGCATGCATCCTTATTCATGAACTTCTTGAGGTATGGTACAAATTTGCTTCAACATGCAACGCCTGCAACGCATGCCGTCTCACGTGCTGGTCGAAATCTAAACACTTCCTATGAACAGGATCAAGAGCTCGCGTCACATAGACTCGTGTTATACTCGTCCGATGACCCTCGTAAGAAAGCAAATGCTGCATTATTAATGGCTTTATACATCGTATGTACGTGTTACTTTTGTGTGAACGTGACTAATGAACCCTAGATGATCGTTCAACGGCGAGCACCGTGGGAGGCATTCCATCCCATTGCCGAGATGGAGTTCATGCCGTTCAGGGATGCAGGGCGTGGTCCTCCGGATTTTCACCTTAATATTCAAGATTGTCTATGGGGCATCTGGAAGGCTATGCAGAACGGACTGTGTGATATGAACGAATTTAGCGTGGATGACTATGAATACTACGAGAAAGTCGAGAACGGCGATTGGAACTGGATAACACCTAATTTCATAGCGTTTGCTTCCCCGGTGGACACTACTTGGATAAAGCAGATGAAAGAAGGCACTCTCATGGTACCAGATACACCATCCAAGTCGAAAAATCTAGCGCTTCAGCGGAAGCTTCCGACACCATTCCTCAACTGCCTAGACTATTTTGAGAAGCGCAATATCAAATTGGTTATACGATTGAATACCGAACTATATGACAGAAATACCTTCTTAGACCATGGAATTGATCATATGGAGCTATATTTTGATGACGGGACCAATCCTACGGATGAGATCGTTCGAACCTTCATAGATGTGGCAGATCGAGTTATTGAAAGTGGGGGCGTCGTCGCTGTTCATGTAAGTCTACGTAGTTCGTCATCTTTTTCGTTGACCTCGTTCAGTGCAAAGCAGGCCTTGGCCGAACGGGGACACTCATAGGCGCCTATCTGATATGGAAATATGGGTTCACAGCCAATGAAGTCATAGGGTTCATGCGAATCGTACGACCAGGAAGTGTTGTGGGACCTCAGCAACAGTACATGTATATCAAACAATTGGAATGGACGAAATGGGCCGCATTAGACGAATTACGCAAGTCACAAGCTACTGCAATTACGAAATCGCCAACTCTTGTAACTCCAGCGACGCCTCCGGCAGAGCCAGACGACCAAGACAACCAGATGCATACAACACCTCCATTGCCTCCCGTCTCACTGCCTCCGGTAACCCCGAGTAGGCATATAGCTGCCGCCACTGCAAAAGCTGGAGATATTACCCCACCTGGGCAGCCGCGGAAGACCCCCATTGCTAAGCGACTGGCAAGGGACTTGTCAGACCAAGATTCGGATAACGAGGCAGATGAGGCAGAAGATGAGTTACCTGCACTAGGCGTCATTCCTCCGGTTACACGGAGTAGAGTGAAACCAAAGCTATCTAGAGGCATAACAGCATCGGAACAGAGGCCAACACGAGTCACAAGATCAACGGCAGGTGCGGCAAACATTAGGAAGGCCGGGACAACTGCCGTTCATTCCACAAATCCTGGCCCATCTTCTCCAGTGAAATCAGGGCAAGGACCTAATAAGATACCTAGATTGGCCGCCACTCGGACAACAGCCGCTGCCAAAGCGGCAGCGACGAAGGCAACGGGTGCAGACGCCACGTCAAAGGGATCGACAGGCATGACCACCCGGCTCAGGGTGATTGAGGCTCGCAGACCCAACCCTCCATCGTCACCACCACCTCCATCAAGATTACCAACATTGATACCATCAAAACGACCACATCACGCATCGTCGTTGAGCGAGGTCAACATTTCAGCCACTGGAGGAAAGAAAGCAGGAAAGGGATCACCCGCGACTCAGTCCGATGCATGGATGACRAATAATGCATCGGTGGTTGTAGACCCAGCTTCAAAAACAACAGGTCGCCCAGGTCTGAGAAGCGTGAGACGCCGTAGAAGCAGTTTCAGCGCTGCAGATGTGATTGTGTAGGTATGTCCAGTCGAACATCCACTTCCACATCTGTTCTGCTTTGTCCTCCGTGCATACCAGCAACTCCAGCACCCATCAAGCTATGCAGTCATACTCTCAATCTGTTAAGTCACTAGCTACTGGTCATTTACGTCTACGCAAACATTTATGTCGCCGTACATCTTCATACTATAAAATATCTTTTGATGGTCATCAATAGCGAGGTACCTATTGATGAACGCAGATTAGTATGTACGACTACTTCTACAATCTTGAATATTTGTGTACACATTCAAAGAACCATTTCAAGTCGTCTGGGTCAACACCAGGGCTAATTCCATGTCCGAGATTTGCTATCCATCCTCCTTGCTTTCCGAAGCCCTTGCACATATGTTTCACCTCTGCCTCAATGGCGTCGCGTCCGCCAAACAGAACGATGGGATCCACGTTGCCTTGGACAGCCATAGTTTTATTAACACTCTTTAATGCTTCGTCGATAATACGACGAGTATCGGTGGGTTCAATGCACCAATCAACGCCGAGGACATTGTAACCCGACTGCGCTGCCAGAACTGATAAAGATTGATTCGCACCCCTGGCAAAGAGGGTGAGAGGGACCGGTAAGCCAATCTCGGCAAGTCGTTCTCGAACAGAAGTGGAGATGTGAACAAGCGAAGGAAGAGAAAAAGTGACAAAGTCATGCGGCGATAGTTCTCCCGCCCAAGAATCAAATATTTGCAGGAGCTGAATAGATAGTTAAATAATTGGATTTTGTACAGTATATTTGTGTGCACATGCCTGGGCTCCTGCTTTTACTTGACCGACCAAGAAGTCAACGCATACGTCTGCGATTCGCATCAGTAGCACTTTGGACTCCTCTGGATATCTGTAAAGCCATGTCTTTGCCTTTTGGAGCGTCTTGCTGCCGCCACCCTCGACCATATATCCAAAGAGCGTCCAGGGTGCGCCACAGAAGCCAATGAGAGGGACTTCACCTGCGAGCTCCGTCCGAGTTTGTGTGATAGCCTCAAATACGTAGCCGAGCTCCTTGTCTACATCGACGTGGCGCCGAAGTTTGTCCGCATCGAGCGGGGTGTCTAGGGGATGGGGAAAGAATGGGCCAGGATTCATAATAACTTCCATTCCCATGGCTTGAGGTATGACAAGAATGTCGCTGAAGATGATAGCAGCGTCGAGTAAACCAGAATACCGGCGAATGGGCTGAAGTGTGATCTCTGTTGCTAGTGCTGGCGTGCGGCAGATCTCAAAAAATTCATGGTTTTCCCTGAGTTTCCGGAATTCTTTTTGGACGATTGGGCGATTAGAAGCGGACCGTGGAGGGAAGAAAAGTACCAGGAAGATAGCGACCCGCCTGGCGCATGACCCATACCGGTGCGCGTTCAGTTTTCTCGCCTGGGAGTGCGGAGTGAGTCGGGATCGGACATGTGGAAGAAGAAATACCTCTTGCAGCCCGAAGAAGCAGGTCGTTCTTGAGCGGAGGAAAGGACATTGGAGTTGCTAGCATAATCGATTTACTCGGCGTCCGCCATGGATCCGGCGCAACTCGTCCAACAGTTCGGCCCGTCCTACCTTGCATCCGTCCCCCGCACTCACCGTTGTCTAGGTTTAAAAAGTCGGGGGAGTTTGACAGGCTACGGCGTCTTCTACTTTCGCAGTTCCAACTGAGCGTGTGTTAAAGACTCTGCACCTTCCACTCACGCTCATTTCTTCGCAGGATGGCATAACAACCTTTCACTCCAAAGTAGAGGATATCGCCAGACAGCGGCTCGCGTCAGATGATAAGCTCCAACAACTGCCCCCTGACATTGTGCACAAGGAATTGATGCAAGAGCTGGACAGGCAAGCGCCACGGGAATCGACTCTTCGATGCATTCTCATCTCACACAGATATCCCATCGTCGAACGTACAGCGGCGGAAATTTGCACCCTCTCTAATGCCTCATTTGCGGTCGAAGTCCGGTCTTCTGTGCAACGTATATTGCAGGCTTCTATGCCAGGCTCTACCACGATCGGTGACGCGCAGGCACCACCCGCCACCGATGACATTGACGCCTCACAGAAGCCGGACGCATCGACCGCTGAGCAAAAGCCTTGAACCCCGCCTTTTTAGAGCCTCGTCTTAGTACATGCGACTTCTATCACACTAGCGCCCACGCAGATTGAAGGCAAGAAAACGCCGTCATGTTCTCTGTCATGCTAATTTCCTGTGATTATTGTACACTTCAAAGTATACACTCGCATGTTCCAATGTCATCAGTTACGTCGACGGCTGTCATGACATCGAGACATCAACATGCCATCGTCAGCTCATTTACGTATGAAAGTATGAGCCATGCGTTACTCGAGATAGGTTCTATTCCAATTTCTACGCTTATATAAAAATAATTAGATCCATGGGCCAACTATGCGAAGTACAGTCTAGGAAAAGTGTGCGCGGCTATGAGTGCATGAGTACTTGAGTATGGACCGTGATCCCGATGGTTAACCAACTACTAATATAGACACAAGGAAGGCAAAAAGGGTAAGCCAACAAGAAGGAATAATTAAAGTTAAGAACTGAAATCATTTAAGTTCCTCTGCCTGTATTAATGAGACCGCCTTCTCAGAGCGTGGCTTGATACTGCATTTAAAAGGCTTTGGATGGCTGCAGTGCGATCAGAACAGGGGTCTTGAGAAGATGATACCATTTCTACCTGATTGTGCCTGTTGTGCTATCGTGTACGGGCTCGATGACAACTCCGTCTTCTATACACTTGGCTATATCAAAGACTGCCAATGACAGTGCGCAGGAGGTGAAGACTGAAACGTCTGCAAGATGCGTTCCTGTGGCGAGGTCAGAATGGACAACAACCTTGTCAAAATTACGAACCAGGACAGATGCTGTTTCGTGATGCATGATTATGGCATGTTCAACAAATGGAGCAACCCAAAGTAGTGAAGTTCCTACCGTCTTCCAAAACCAAAGCAAATCTGACGTGGATCAGGTTCCGCAAGACGCGTCCCTGTTGCAATAAATCGCTCCGGGTTGAATGCGAAGGGGTCATCGTAGACTTTCGGATCGTGGGTGAGTTTCCTGAGCTTTTGGTTTAGCGAGGTAGCAGGCAATTAATAAGTCAAAGTTCATTACCAAATATTTGGTATAACTAAGGTTCCTTTGGGTATAAAATAGCCATCTTGAACGTCATCTTGAGTTGCGCGGTGAGGGACAGCTGATGACTTTTTAACATGGGCAGCCTCGAGCTAGAACCAGATTCCTCACCAGTGGGTACTACACTATTCCATCTGAAAACTTCCTTCACCAATGCATCAACGTATGGCATATACTCGCGATCCGCATACGAAGGAAGCCTCTCGTTACCAACGATGGAGTCTATCTCTTCTTGTGCCTTCTTCGCGACATCAGGATATAGCGTCATTGCGAGGAAGAACGAGTATATTGCTGATACGGTCTAGGTAAGATGAGTCAAGCGGTACTCAAGCAACGGTAGTAGTCCTTAATGGAAATCAGCTTACCGTGTCAGCTGCACCTGCATATAAGCTCGCAGCACTCCACTTGAGATCAAGCTCTTCTTGGTCACTAAGCTGTTTACTCTCCAGAAGTGCGGACGAAAAAGATGTAGCAGCCGTTCCAGCGGCCTGTAATATAATATTGGTTAATATTCAAACCAGTATCAGAGATTCCTATACTATTTGTTGCTTAACGAAATTATGAGGCTGTTCGACCATCTCAGAAAGCGTGGAAGCCCAGCTTGCCGCTGTTTTTTGGAAACCCGCTCCTGGAATCCACGAGGGGATATAGCGTACTGAGGCAGGCGTTAGCCGGATAACACGTTGCGAGCGAAGGCTTCGTACAGGCTGGCATGAAGTCCACCAAAAATCCACCGGGCGCCGTCGCAAGCGAGAACTGTTCTGTGGCCTTGTCTGCTAACTCGATAAACGGGTCGTTGTCCTCTTTGACTTCATACCCGTGTGAAATGCGAAGAATGATGGCTCCGGCCGTCCTAGATTACAAGAAATAGTAGTCAGATATGAGCGACGTCATCATACCCATTATTTGAAGAAAAGGAGCGTACTTGCGGATATGTTGTTGAAGATCCTCTGGCTTGGCCAGGACTCTTCTTAGGAACCGTCGCGTCTCCAATTCTTCTACAGGAAGGAACCGTTTGATCGTCGCGTGGCTTCCGACCAAACTGTGAAAGAGGCGACGGTAACGTCGAAATCGGTCGCCGTACGGGAGTAGCACAAGAGTATTCTTCCACCCAACCAGCTCTCCCCCCATTTGAAAGACTGGTCTGTCGGAATAAATTGAGCTCTTCTTCTCCAACATTTCGCAAGCCACTCTACGCGAATTGAGGATGACGATAGGCTGACCCAAAACATTCACAGAGCATATGTCCCCTGATAATTCGGACCTGCACTGTCAAGATTGGGCCGGGAAAGGAAGAAGGAAAGCATACCCCAAATATCACCCCACTTAGCGAACGTGAGCCATTCTTGTTCGGTGGGCATGTCAAGCACATTTCCAATTAATGGGTATCTCTTGGGACCTGGAGGAAGAGGAGGCGTTCTCTTGACATAAAATAGCAACCTGAGCACCATGAGGGCGCATACACCCAAAGAGATGTCGACGATGAGCAGAAAGGTGATTACCGTCACCATCRATCAATACTTCGGGGCTGGGGAAAGAATGTGTTGAGGGAATGAATGGATATTTTGGTTTACGGAGCGAATGTGAGAGGCACGTAGGTCATGGCTTTTAAGTGAAATCGTTGATGGGGGTTCGCGACAGCATCCCAACTAGCATCGCGACATGAACTTTCAAATCGGCTCTCTTCGTTGCACAGTTCTGGTAGTCATGCAGGAGTCCGCGGCAATCGTAATAGCAATTGCTGATTCTAGCAGCGGCGATAGCCACGCGTTGACGACAGACATCAGCTGGTTCTCTGGTCCCTGACGTCCGGAACTGAGCAAAAGCGGAGAAAGAATGGATTTAAATGGATTACAGAGCGGAAAGACTTCAGTTACTGTTCCCGAAGAGCATTTCTGGCTGCTTCTGATCCACACGGGCCTGGCCTCAGACTGTTGGGTTCTACGAGATGAGGCTCAGCACTGCAATTGGTGTTATTGGAATCGTGCAGCGATTTGCAGAGCCTCCACGAGGCAGGTTGAAAGTATGGATCAGCGAAAGAGCAACGCAAGAGAGCTTTTACACGGAACCCGGATCGTAGGAAGGAAGAACACGTAAAAGTAGCTACTTGATGGTCTGCGAATTTCCAGCGAAGGATCGCGACAGCCGTGAACGCGTGAACCTGCAGAATTTCCGCCTCGAGTAGTGTCCTTTCCTTAATTACGGACGCTGTCAAGGCTCGCCATACTATCACTGTTAGTGTATCCAAGCAAGGACAAACACGACTTCAAATTTCGGAGTCGGAGCGCTCGCGTCACGGTGCTGACGCGCTTCTCAGTTCAAAATAATGGCCGTATGTTCTGCATTTATCAGTCCTCACTTGTTCTCATTGCCTAACATTTCAGAGCCGCTGCACTGCTGTCTTTCGCTCCCTGTCACGTCCTTCAATCTTCTCTTAGTTCGTCTCCCAAAACGTCTAGTAGTCGTGACTTACCGGTTACTTGTCCAGTGCTTCGAGACAATCCTTTCGATTGCTAGCCACGGCGACGGAGCAGTCCTCGCAATCAACAACCCCTCCGCCGCCACCAACACCCGCAGATCCTAAAATTTCTCGCATTGTTGATGACATATCTGGACTGACACTACTCCAAGCTGCTGACCTGGTGACTTCGTTGAAGGTGCGGGATGCGTTTATTAAGCTTTATATTCATCTTATCACGATGTAGTCGCGATTGAACATTCAAGAGATCGCTATGCCTGCAGCCGCTGCCCCTGCTGCGGCTCCTGCTGCTGCTGCCGAGGCACCGGAAGTGAGTTTGCCTCATAAGTAATGTTTTGGCTCTTTACGCTGCTATATCCTCCCTTAACAGGAAAAGCCCAAAGAAAAGACATCATTCAACGTAAAACTTGAATCATTTGATGCCGCTGCAAAGGCCAAGGTTATTCGGGAGGTTAAAGCATTAGTTCCCAACCTCACCCTTATTGAGGTGAGTGACCCATTCAATTTGTCGAAGCCAAGCCAAGAATTCTTATCTTCATCAGGCCAAGAAGTTCGTTGAATCATTGCCGCAAGTTCTTAAAGAGAATATGCCTAAGGAGGATGCAGAGAAACTGAAAGCAACCCTAGAAGGTCACGGCGCTGTAGTTAAACTAGAGTAATCTAATTTTGGTCTAATCCATGATTTGTCCCAGTGCGTACTAGAATGGGAAATTGAAACTCCAATTAAAAAAGGTTGCAATGACTTTGGTACACAGCATGTATACATATGCTCAATGATGAGGATTATAGTGAAAGCATAATTAGTGATGCGGTCTACTCCTCAGACAAATATCGATATTCGAAACGAAAGTCGCTCTTCTTTCGCTGACACCATGAACCCTCCCAGTCAAAATAAACATAAACTCCCTGCTCATATTCTTCCGTAATGGCCTGTGGCTCGGAGTGGCGCTGGAACCATGTCAAGTATTTTACATGGAATCGCCAAGACTGACGTTTAAGTTCTCTCGCAGAGAGATACCTGTTGTATGATCAGAATGCATTATAAGGAGCTCTACCAGGAGTCATACTGTTGATATGTCCCCGGAAGGTAGTAGAAAACATAGAAGAGTGTCTCGACATCTAGTTGTGAGAATATGGCAGCTGTACTGAGCAGAGGGTGAGGTGTTTGGGGGTAGTAAGGAGGTGTCTGGAAGGGATTTCGTGGGACATAGTATTTTGGCCTATAAAGCTCGTAAGAAACAGATTTCAGGAAAGGTTCTGGATTAACAAACTTCTCTGTGTCTTGCGGCTCTGGGATGCTGGTATATCCGCTCTCAAGCAGTTTATGAACTTGGTCAAGATTGTTCAGGCGCATAGCGGCTGCATTAATGACTTCTCAGAGAGCGCACTCCGRGGGAGATTTAGAAAGACTTGCCTTTTTGTTTGACGCTCTCGAATGACACAACAAGATCAGATAGCGATCCGGGGAAAGCAGTAGAACGCTGTTGCTGAGTTTGTTGGGCTGTTGATGGGGGCCTTTGGCCTCCGATCGCCGCTTGAGGTTGCTGTGGTGCTAATGGGGCCGTGGCCGCTTGCTCGACCTTGACGCCGGGTGGTAGCTGTGGTTGCTGTTGTGCTTGCGTCGTGATCGTTAACGAGGGTTCACTGCTTTGTGGAGTGAGTGGGTACTGTTGAAGTTGTTGCGGTAGCGGCGAAGGTCCACTTGGTGATCTTGGTGGTGCTGGCAGTGACTGTGAGCTTCCATTCATAACCGAATTGGTTGATTGCTGCGATGACGAAGACTGTAGCAATGTTAAGGGACCGCCTGTATCGAACGAGTGAAGACGTACTGCAGTCTGGCTTGTGGTCAACACAGTGATAGACTCTGTGAACATTTTAACTTCAAAGATGCGAGAACAGCGAAAAGACTCTACCTTTCCGTACAGCCTGTGCACGCTGCGGTGATGAAGTCGCTGCTGGACCACTTACTGAGCTTGGAACGGTTTCCGAGAGCGCTGGAGATCCTTGACCAGAATAAAATGAGTCGTCGGGTTGCTGTGATACAGAAGCAGAAGATGATAAGATTGGACTGGTCACGGAAGGATGTGTGAGGCTCGGCGAGGAAGTTGCTGATGTTTCAATCGTTGGCAGCAGGGATGGCGTGGGAGCTGCATGTGTAGACGGTACGAGAGGCGTGCTGGCAGACATTCCAATGGCTGACGTCTGCGATAAAGACTGTGTCGGACTCGAATTAGACACAGATGGCGGAGCTACAGCTGCAGCCGCAGCCGCGGCATATTTGATTGGCGTTGACGATGGAGGTTTTTGTGACAAGTTGGCCTTCAGTATGCTTGCCATTGGCTGCTGGGCAAAATTGATGTTTGGTGGTGGCTTGGCAACCAAGGGTTATGTTCAAGAAGTCAATACGACAGTATATAAACGATAGTAAACCGGGGCATACTATCCATAGAAGGCTCTGTAAACGATCAGCTGGTTCCTGCGCTTCGGAGATGTCGTCCTTACTTCTCAGTTGTAATGTTACTGTAGCTTTCTTTAATATTGGGCTTTCGTCACGTTTGCCGCTCGCCACGCTCTCTTCGTCGTGTTTCTTAGCCTGGCCCCGTGGCGGAATGTCTTCGCAAACATGAGCTTGTAGCGTTCAGAGCAAACAACTGTACAGCGTACCTTCGCTACCTGCGTCAGAACCCTCACTTTCGTCATCATCATTGACTAGGCCGAATTTCTCCTCCTCCTCGTCAAGATTGAGGTCGTCGTAGATGCTCTCGTCCTCGTCGAAGTCATCTTCCTATATACATTAGCCAGCATTATATCTGTTTTCAATAAATTATGTATTGGGAGCTGACCATGTTGCTCTCCACGAAATACTGAACGTCATCTTTCAAAGCCACGACCCTTTCCGTTGATAGGGAGCCGTTGTTAAGTAGACGCAATACTATTTCCAGTCTGCTGACATGCCATTTTCGTCTTTCGTTGAGACTCTCTAGCTCTTCAAGCCTAGCAGATCCAGACTTATTTTTCTTCTTCCCCGTGCCCTGAAGCGCCTCAATTTCTGCTTCTGTTTGCTCTATTTGCATCTGTAGCTCTTCCACCTGTGTTTGCAGCCACTGCAGCGCATCCTCCTTCTCTTGCTCTTTGGGATCAAGCTTCGCTGCTTGTATTAGGCCTTCCTTGGAAAAAGCTTTTGTCTTCATCTCTTTCTCACAAGCCTTGAATCTCTCCATTTGCTATTTCATGGATATGCAGACAACGGATTTAGAAAGCAGAACCAGGAAGATTGAGGCGAGCATCAGGCTGGTGCCTAAAATAGCTAATAGCGCGCCTCTGCAGATGCATAGAAAGCCCGCATAAAAGGAAAACATAATGTCCGCTGCGGGATGGGGGGAATGTACACAACATAGGACTTACAGTTTCAATGAGGCGCCGGTTCTCGAGCAATTGCGACTTGTCCTTGATATCATTGCTTGCTACCCAAGTCTTTATTTGATCTCGTAACCGCTGAAGCTTCTTGATCTGAGTCTTGAGGTCCAGCTCCAACTTCTCCTTCTGCGTTTGGTTSGTGGAAGCCTGCATCTTGTCATATATGTTCTCGAAGAGCTCAACGCCTTCCGAAACCTTCTTCAGAGTTCTATCAATCTCGGCTGCGACGCATGCGTGAGGAGGTCAACAGCGCAGCGCAGGACGAGCGTACTTTGCAGTTTCCTTGCCGCCATACTGTATGAGTCCAGCAATATCTCGTGTGTAACTATGAAACTAAATTTGCTCATGTTTGGCGCCGGCTGCTGACTAATACMAATAATAGATGCTTATCCCAAGCGGCTCGCGTGCACCCGTTTTGTACGTTATTAAGGGTGGCAGGCGAGCTTAATGTAAATCGCATTTTTGAAAGCAATATCGGCATAAGCTCGAGTCTGCAGGTACAAACCTGGTGTCGGAGTGCCGGGTCACCACGTGTGAGCGCTGTGAGCAGCAATGACCGAATTAGGCTTGGTCGCGAATAGTTAGCAAGTCCACTTTACAGCCAATCACCTCTTGCCGCCATGGAGTTCCTTCGCAAATCCTTAACTGGAGGTAGCAAGGACACATATCGCCCACAAATATCCACGCCATTACCAACCGTATCCAAGCCTCCGACATCAATTTTACCTCCATCTAAAGTTATCCGTGCCATCTCCGCGTACCAACCTCAGGCACCCCAAGAACTGTCTTTTCAAAAGGGTGATTTCTTCCATGTAATGAAGGATGTTGGTGGGCAATGGTACGAGGCTCACAACCCAATCACCGGCTCGCGTGGTCTTGTTCCGAGGCACCTCTTTGAGGAATTCAATAAAACAGCGACTCCGTAAGCATTGCTTCATTGGTCCGATATGACGCCTGGTCTTTGATGACCAATCTGTCAGGAATCAAGCATCGGCGTCGGGTATTACGTCTCCGCAAGTCGCGAATTGGCAGCCCTCGAGGGCGTCGACACAGGCTCCAAAACTGCCCGTTTACTATGCTGTAGTGGAACACGATTTCGCAGCGGAACGGCAAGACGAACTAGAAGCAAAGCGCGGGGACGCAATTGTTGTTGTTGCTCAGTCAAATCGTGAATGGTTTGTCGCGAAGCCTATCGGAAAGCTTGGCCGTCCCGGCCTTATACCCGTGTCCTTTGTACAAATACACGATCCAGTGACCAGACAGCCCGTTGATGACGTCAATGCGTTAATTGATAGAGGCGACATACCCAGAGTTGAAGATTGGAAGCTCGCCATGATAAGCTATAAACAGAATAGCATCAGCCTTGGAGTATTAGATTCCCCGACTTCGGCTCCCACTAGTCCATACTCCCCGTTCTCAACCGAGCCCAACGTTCAGGTCCAGGCACCGACACCCACAAAATTCGGTCATCGTTCCGAGGGTACCCCAGCGGCCAATGTGCCAGAAAGTCTTCCAGAAGGAAGACTTTTATCCGCCAATGTCGTATCCTTCCACTATGAAATGGACGAATATTGGTTTCGGGTTGATGCTATCTTTCAACCGTATGCTCGCTCGGACCAAAACCTGTTCCCTGCAAAGCGCCTTATCCTATTCCGCGCCTACAACGACTTCTACGAGTTTCAAGTTTCCCTCCTTGACGCCTTCCCTCGGGAGGCGGGTCGACAGCCTCCTTATCCGCGGGTCTTGCCTTACATGCCGGGCCCGTCTGACGACGTTAACGACGCCCTCACAGTCAGCCGGAGAAAAGAACTGGATCAATACATTGGCGATTTATGTGGCTTGAGCAAGGTTGGGTACCAGCACATCTTGGAGCATAGCGCCGTCAGGAAATTTCTAGCCCTCAAACCCGGCGACGTCGAGAAGGACATAGAACTTGAATCTCACGAGGATGAATCGCGACAAAGTCGCCATCAGGGACAGGATTATGACGGAGTATTGCAAGACAAATTTAACAAGTTGAATGTGCACCAGAACGGTGGGGCGAGGAGCGACGGGTCAGAATATGAAGACGAAGGCTACGTTCCCTCTCCGAAGCATCATGCAGTCGAGCAAAACCAAAGTTCCTATAATTACCCAGATCGTGAGAGGCGGCCCTCGCAAGATAGTACCACACAGCTGTACTCTAGCTCTCAAGGAAGTCACCAAAGGGCGGGATCAGCTGCTTCATTCTACCGTGCCGCTTCACCATACCATTCTCGGTCCCGGTCTACTTCGCCGCAACAATACGACGTTCAGTGGAACGACTCCACTTACCAAAGTAACCATGCGACTGTTCAACATCCACACTACCAGCACCATAACTTCACGCATGGACCTACCCCATCTGTGTCATCTCGACGTTCCTCCCACWCAACTTCTTCCCGTTCCCGTTCACAGTCTACAGCACCTACAAACGTTAACAGTCCAACTATATCAGCTGCCAATCCCCAGACGGCATTTGTGAAGATAAAAATCTTTAATAAAACATCTGATGATCTCATTGCGATCCGGGTCCATCCGCGCGTGTCACACGCGGAACTATTGAAGAAAGTACAGGCCCGGCTTGAAAACGTCAATATCCTCCGATACAGAGATAGCAAGACGAACGGCTTTAATGATCTCATATCAGACAGAGATCTCGGGGATTGGATGGAAAGCACAGATAAGCATGTCTTGTATGCGGAGTGACGATGCCTAGGCCTGTGCGTGAGGTCAACTTTGATCTGACTTTTTTTCCTTGCTATCCATTTCGATGATTTAACATTCCTTTGTAGCTCATTTACACTGTATTCGCTTTGTAGTTGCCGTGGCGAAAGTCGCTCCGGACTTTGTTCTGTCGAACAGAACTTGTAACGCCTACTACACTGTACACCACATAATTACTATCTCATCGTTAGCGCTATAAATGTCTCGTTACTGTAATAGGCAATTTAGCTCTTCGGACAAATCCGGTCAAACAAATCTGCTTGCTTACAACCAAGTTCGTAATGGTTTCCCTCGCCAGGACGCTGAGGAACATACAACGTGTTGGCTTACGTGAATGGTGGAGGCAAATGCAATACATTGGTGACGCGAAAGCTGGGAGACTTGTCGGCGCAGACCAGTACGTGGCTCAGGGTCCCCCTTCTGCTTACTGCGCACTCATTAGGATGTAGGTTCGGAAACAGATATTTTGAAAACTTGAACCCGGAGGAGGAAGTTCCTGGTATGTTCGTCGTTGACGATTGTCCGTTGTCGTTCTTTATGAGACGACCTAGGCCGTCACCGCTGGGTCGACTTTTCCCAGGTAACCCATTGTCGTCGATTAACGCGAATGTATAGCTGACAAAGAATAGCATGACTACAATGCGACGCAAGTACCTCCCGAGTGGCACTCGTGGTTACAGCACATACGCAAGAATCCACCGACGGAAGATCCCGTTGTTCAGAATGCATCTCCTACGTGGAAAGCAGTACGTGTCTTGTATTCTTAGGTTTTCTCGTTCAACTGAATTATCTCGCAGCCCTGGACAGAAAATCTGACTGGCACTAGGGGCGCATACAGACCGTACAACACGGTTGTACCAAAGATAAAGGCCTGGGAACCTAAAGTCACTTCTCGTGGTGGTTGAAATACTTGAACTAGATTTATTACTCCTAAATCTAATCTTTGGCCAGTAGATCCTCTACCACATACTCAGCAATAGCCATACATGACGTTAAACCTGGGCTTTCTATGTTCAATAAACTTAACATCGGATTACGGTTATCCTGCGACGGATAGTCTTTTCTGAATACGAAATCCTGGAAGCCGTGCTGCGGTCCAGCAATCTTCGGCCTTACTCCGACATAATCGGGTTGGAACCCTTCTAGGGCAACACCAGGCAAATAACTTTTCACAGCTTCGTGCATATCTTTTACCCTTGATCCGTCCGGAATGAGGTACTTTTCCCAAAAGTCAGAAAGTTCGTCATCGTCTAGAAATTCGACTTCTGAGGGTGGGGATATCCATTCCAGATCAGGTCCGAACCTAACATTGCCCTGTAAGTCCAAAGTGAGGTGGGTACCTAGGCTGTGGAAGCCATGCGCCGTTCCATGGGTTTCTGGGCATGGGTAGATAAGGTGTGAGATGGGAACAACGCCGGGCCCACGGTAAGATGCGTAGGAACCCCGCGCGTGATACATTGGTATTCTTGCATCCCGAGGCAAGATTGAATTGAGTATGAGGGTACTGGAAAGACCTGCGGCATTGATAACATTTCTGGCCAGTAATGCGTCTCCTGTCTCGTCCTTCCCTGTGGCAATTTGCACAACCCAACCTGCCTCAGAATCTCTCGCTTTTGCGGCATCATAGGGATCTACGCGAACCACACGGGTGGAGTAGACGATGTGGCCCCCTATGGAATYTTCGATATCTCTTTCGAAGCTGGTCATAAGACCATGAGAATCCACAATTCCAGTCATTGGGCACCAGAGGGCGCTGACGATGTCTCGAGAAAGACAGGGCTCGTATTCACGAGCCTGTTCACCAGATATCACCTCTGTTGGCAATACCAGACCGTTGGATCTATTGGCATGAACCGGCCACTTGAGTTTTAAGGATTTCGCGTGGAGATTTTCTATATAATCTCGTTGATGAGGAAGTGCAACAACAAGCTTGCCTAGCTTGTTATAAGAGATATTGTACTTCTTGCAGCGTTCGTAAAGGAGGTCGCGCCCTCGTATACAAAGGCGGGTTTTCAATGATTCAGGAGGGTAATACAGGCCTGTCAAAGTAACTGTCAGTCACGGTTACAACATGAAGTTGCTTAAGCACCTGAATGAATGACCTCAGAATTTCGCGAGCTAGTACGTCGATCCGCTCGTGAACGTTTCAACAGAGCAGAAAGCTTGCCTACCTGATTTCTTCCCCCGGTCTAGAATGACGTTCCACAAGAAAGGTTGTCTTGTCTAGATAACGTGCCGACAGGCGCTGCGCAATTGCAAGACCAACAACACCTTATACGAAATTAGTCATCTTACATTCGCCTCTGTAATCTTGTGTTCACCTCCGCCAATAACCAAAAAGTCTACGGCCGTCTCCGGTACCTATCAAAATGGAACGATGTCAGACGATTTTGAACGATCGGGATGCGATAACAGCGCTAGCCTTGTATGCATGTTTTCGGCTGCTGTTAAGGGATGCTATGAGACCCCGCATGGTTGTATGTCACGTCGAAAGACCGCGGGGTCAGATGACTGAGTAAATCGATGTCGCCGCTAAACGTGTTACTTGCAAGGCACCGCCAAATGTTTACCAATGCAGGGCTACTCGGTAACGGGAGTTACGTTGATGACGCGACGAGATCTTCTATTCTTTGCATTGCCATAACCCTTTCCTATATCGAACAAAGCTCAACATTGACTATGTAGTGGCACATGTCTCTCTAACCCACTCAACGTGCACGATGCCATAATCGCCGACAAGATCTCCGTCATCTCCATGCAGGATCCTGTGGTTGCCCATTGCATAACATAATTGTTGTCAAAAGCCAATAATGGAAGGTTGAAAACAAAGAATAAATTGAAAATGGTATTTGGTCATATTTGGATGCTAATTTAGCTCAGCGTAGCAGGACAAGTCGTTACCGCTGCCCGAGTCGAAACAAGCTGGTGAGTACACTTTCAATCGTTGTTTCTCTGCCTGGCGCCAGATATCACTGTCGGGAGTGGTATGATGAGGTTTTTGGCGAGAAAAGACGGCAAAAATCGATGGATGGGGTCCTGCAGATTTGGATGTTGACCGAGTGCTGCCCGTTTTCCAGGGCCTCAAGAAAATACCAAGATGTCGATCAACCATAAAATCCTCCGTACTGCCAATGCTCCGCGAACTGCACCCGATGAAACCGAAACCAACGTCGTCCAAGCCCTGGTCGACCTCGAAAACAATGTTCCAGAATTGAAGGCGGAACTCCGAGTTCTACAGATCTCTGCTGCGCGCGAAGTTGATGTGCGGGGAGGCAAGAAGGCTATTGTAGTTTTCGTCCCAGTGCCTCAGTTAAAGGCCTTCCACAAAGTRCAGCAAAGGTGAGTCTGATACTGTAACTACAGGACGGCATATTAATCAGGTTAACAGACTGACTCGGGAACTGGAAAAGAAATTCTCGGATCGCCACGTCGTATTTGTGGGACAACGCCGAGTGTTGGCAAAACCGACTCGCAAATCGAGGGTCAAGCAAAAGAGACCGCGCAGCCGGACACTGACAGATGTACATGAAAAGATCTTGGAGGATCTTGTTTTCCCCACGGAGATTGTCGGAAAACGGACCCGAGTTGCGGTTGATGGCTCCAAGCAACTGAAAGTGTACGTGCGACGGACTTCGCTGGTGCGCGGCTAACTGTGTGCAGATTCCTGGACTCGAAGGATGCGACGTCGCTAGAGTACAAGTTGGATTCGTTTGCGTCTGTGTACCGGCGGCTGACAGGGAAGGAGGTGGTGTTTGAGTTTCCGGCAGTGCAGGAGTAGATAGAATGTCACGTGTCGTTCGCGTCGACGCCATCAGAGCGCTCTTCGCCCAGTTTAGCTTGTCCGCTTCGAGTCTCTCCTTCTTTCTCTGAGTGGCCGCTGGCCCTCGCCATGGAGGCCCTCATCGACCACGGCATCGACAGCAAGATCGTCGTTATGGGTAACTCAGGCGTTGGCAAAACAAGTCTTCTGCAACGCTATACCCAGAATAAGTTCGATCCCAAGAATACTACATCGACCAGCGGCGCCTTCTTTGTCACGAAGAAGGTCTATGTCAATGGCCTCAAGGTTCGCCTGCAACTGTGGGACACTGCCGGTCAGGAGAGATTCCGGAGTATGGTGCGCTACTTCTCGGTTCGCTTGTTCTCCTTCCTAATCGTCGACAGGCTCCCATGTACTATCGAGGTATGCGCTTGTCTGCCGCCGCCTTTCGTGAATCATAATCTCATCGTTTCAGGCGCAAACGCTGCTCTCGTTTTGTACGACATTACCAATGCATCTACATTCAATGACATTCGCGGCTGGCTACAAGGTTCGATGCTTCTTGTTACTCAGATAAGATGTTACATGCCTCCTTTCAGAACTAAAAAAGAATTGCCCGCCCGAACTTCTTATCTACATTGTTGGTGCAAAGGCGGACCTTCACAACCAAAGACAGGTTACGCCTGATCTCGCCCGTCTATCCCTTCATGACTGGTTCCCACCGCCGAAGCCGCCGCCGCCACCACCACCACCGCCGCCGTCCGCGCTCTCATATATTCGGCCCCGTTTCACCTCTTTTCCTGGTCTACGATCTCCCCCATCTGCTAGTCCTTCTCCAACATCCCCAACGTCCCCCACCTCCCCAGACACACCGCCATACCTAGACTTACCTCCCGCCCGTTCGTCGGCCCTGCAAAGAAGCAGGACTTCGTTGCACGCTCGTCCTAGGACAGCTGCCAGTACACCATTGTCACGAACACCCCAGTCGTCTCGCTTCGCCAACCAGCCTGGTTTGTGGAGTGACAGCGGCGGCAGTAGCAATAGCATTGGTGAAGTGGATGAAGAAGTCCTTGAAGATGACAGCGACTGCGAATGGGGTCTGTCCAAAGGCATGGAACTATTCGAGGTCTCGGCAAAAGACGATATAGGTAGGAGTGAATGCATTCCAATAGCCGAGCCCCAATTAACCGCCTGGCAGGGATCCGAGGCCTCTTTGACCATCTAATCTCGGCGATAATCTCAAAAAAGGACGTTATTGAGCGAGAGAATGAGCTAAAGAAAAGAGCCAGTGTTTACTTGACGACCGTCAAAGCTCCAACATGGGCCGCTCAAGCGGAGGAAGAGGAGGCTCGCGAGAACGCTCGGCGTTCAGGAGGCTGGAGCTGTTGTTGACGTCCTCCGGTATGGTTTTTTCTGTCATATGTCCCCACTCCAACACTCTCTTCATTGTCACTCCTTATCTATCTATCTTTCCTCGTCTGTTTTCCATCTCCTCGGTGTTGTAGTTCGAGCCCGTCTTTTTCGAGTCATAGTTCTATCTCATCCAGGCACCAGCTATTATCCATTTGTCATGATACAGCACATATTCGGTGGCCGCTCCGGCGACCATTCCATACTTAGGTTTCTCTATAGGTTCAACTGATCTATCTTATATCTACTTACTCAGGTATATATGGCATGTCCGTATTGCTGGATATTCAAATCTGAAATCTGATGCATCGATTAATAATGGTAAATTGGAAATTATGCGGGCCAAGAGTCCCAAGACTCCTTGTCTGGGCCCGTCAGAGTGTTCTGAAGCGGTGGGCACTGCCAGACAGTAAATCCCCTGGACCCTCCCCCGAGACTCTATGGCCTTTATTCTTGCAAATGGCAAGGCAGCGGAGCTGGATGGAGGGGAAAGCAATGTCTGTCTGTCAGAGCACTGCTTCCACGCCTTCAATGCGCTCGACTGTGCCCTGACCTCTGCGGCTGCCATCCCCGCGACGTTCCCCGACGACAAGTAGTATGTTGCGCCGCCGTGTCGTCGGATAACCCGAGTACTGAGCGCAATACAGCCCGTTGTTCGTGACTTGGACCATCAGGTCCTCCCGACCAGGACGGGCCCCGCAACTGCGCGGGTGCATCGGCACCTTTGAGCCGCTCGCTCTGCGCGAGGGAATCGCCGACTACGCCCTAGTCAGCGCATTCCGCGACTCGCGATTCCGCAAGATCTCCAAATCAGAACTGCCCCATCTCGAATGCGCGTACGTCTCTCCATCATTATCATCATTCCTTACTGATCTACTCCAGGATCTCCTTGCTCACGGACTTCGAGGATGCTGCATCCTACCTCGACTGGACTGTCGGGGTTCATGGGATTTGGTTGACATTTTCACATCCGTCATCGTTACAGTCGTCTACCGCTTCGTCGTCCGAGGCGCCTTCTCCATTTTCTTCGTCGCCCTCTTTACCGCGCCTTACTTCGAAGCAAACCTTCTCTGCGACGTACCTGCCTGATGTGATGCCAGAACAAGGCTGGGATAAGCTTGAAGCAATCGACAGCGCAATTCGCAAAGCCGGGTGGAGTGGGGTTATCACGGAGGACTTTCGTAGGAGCATTAAACTCCGAAGGTATCAGAGCAGGAAGAGTATCGTATCTTGGGACGAATATGTTCGGTGGAAGGACGAGAAGCTACCGAGAGCGTAATATACGGCCACATCTACCGAGCAGAATATTACGAACTTGAAGTCGCGGAATGTGTATACTATGCTGTAACAGGCACCGTCAGAGCGGTCGAGCAACTACCGCATGTGCAGTGATGATAAGACAAATCATGATATAGGGGTATGGTCTCCAATATCGAAATCATCCTCAAATCTGCCACGAGGCTCAACTTCTCCACTAGCCTCAGGGAATAGCCTTGTCCTCCATGCTGCTAATCGATTGGTGGATGCAACCCAACACATCCCAAATCGTTTATCCAGCTTCTTCCATACCACTCGCAGAATAACCTTATCTCGACCACTGGTGACATCGAAGGCATGCATGATCCAATGTAATGTTGTTCGAGACGCTTTGATATCTTCCGACAGACTCATAAAGGTGTCAAATATTGTCTGCAGATTCTGTAGGGACCATTGGTGTTGACCCGGAGGATTGCTGATGCGCAAGGGAGGCGGCAATGACTTTTCGTCTTGCATTGGAGGAATTCCATGCTTAGAGAAACCAAGAAAGATGGCCCGGAAAACGCCATTCAGAACCTGAGAACGCACTGGATGCGCAGCAAGACAAGCGAGCAGATCGCTCAATACGTTCGAAACGGTGAACAAGTCTCCGTGATAAGCCATTACTTGGATCACAGTGGTAAACGTTGCCCCATCTGGTCTGACATCACTAGGCACACAGACAAACTCCTCATCCTCGATATCCCGTGACAGAGCAAGGAGATCATTTTCTGTCTCCCCTGGCGACGCGTTATGACGGAGGAGCCGGTAAATGGACTTTACTAGATCATGTCGTCCATTTAGCCCATAAGCCCACATGCATGCATTTATACCATCCAGACCCAGTTCATAACCTTCATCCTTCATCCTCAGAACGGTCGAGCGCACCCCAGACACCTGTCGCGATAATCCGTGATACTTGAGCAGTATCAAAAATGACACCCTGTCTGGGTCTATGCCTGCCTCAGTCATCAAAGCCAGGGCATGACGGACTGCGGAAACTTGCTTGGTTTCGGCAGCAATATCAAGTAGTATGTTGAATGTGTATATATCTGGCTGTATGGCGTGGAGATTATCGCTCTCGGGCAATTGAACTTGCCCATGAAGTTCTGCTCCCGGGCGCTGTACGGAATGGAGATTGTCGTCCTCGATCAGTTGAACTTGTCGATGAAATTCTGCTCCGGGAGTACACCCGTTGACCATGTCATTGTAAAGGCTCAGTGCAGTTTCCCAATCTTCTGGTCGCGTCTTTCGCCAGCCTCTACCTGCGTAATCTATAGCTGTGTTCCACTCATGCCGGTGAATACGGCCGCCCGTGCTTCGGATGTAGTTTAGGATGGACAGTAAGCGCAGAAATAACATATGGTTCTTTGGCCTGGAGGTCGACAGGAGTCGACATAACCTGTGCAGATAAACAAAGGGAATGAATTGTTCGCCTGTCATGATGTAGCCGTCGGGAATCATATGACGAAGGGTGGTATAAGCGTCCCATGCTTCTGAAGGGCTGGAAGTCGTTCCTAACACAAATAGCATCTCGCGGTATACGCCTCCGCCCTTTGTTTGTGCATCTACAACAGCCGACCTCCGGGCTATGCTGTTCTTGTTCCAGCCAACCTTCTTGACACCAGGCTGGTGGGATTTGCCAGGTGGACAAGTTACAGCTGGCTTCTCCAAGAAACAATCTACGGCGTTGCTGCATGCATAGTGCAGTGTCGAGTTCCGAGTAGTGTTCGTGGATGTTGCATCGTATAGAAGCACATTGGATGAAGCTGACCGCAACGTTGCAGACCTGGGTTCGATATTTTCTTGTTCGTCGATGTCGTGTATCATTTGAACATTTTGTCTTCGCTTCTCCCCGCGTGTCTTCTCCTTTGTAGGTTGAGGGCCATGGCCAAGGGTCAAAGACGCATCGGTGGACCATACCGCTCGGACGTGCTGCAGAAGCCGTACTCTTCGATCGACGCGGATGACAGACAATGGAAGACCGAGTCCCTGCGAGGACGCTCTCAGCATCAATGGGGCGTGCAGTCATCCTACGAAATGACAATGAACTCTGCATCACTGGAGTAACGAGGCGGACATACCGCGACTTGCACTTTGACGACTCGGACTCCGGACATCGTCCTCGTCGTGAGCGCGTGAGCGACGACGAGCTTCGTGATTACGTTATCACGCGTGACTAATATAGGCTCCTCGATCTGTCACTGCGT